>OX401409.1:15093998-15140270 GCA_947846245.1 Cerastoderma edule | reverse complement strand
TTTAATTATTTTCCATAACATACCCTTGGTATTTTTATAACCAGCCCATTGCAGACATGTAATCAAGGAAATGCTGCTAGGAACGCAAATTTAGAAGATTTGTAAGAGATCCTGAGATTTACCAGTACTATTTTAGTGCTCTTATGTGTCTTGCCAGGAGACAATCCCATGAAACCAGCACAGACAATTTTGATCGAACTAGGGAAGCCTTGCTAACAAGTCAACCACCTACTTAGATATATATAAGAAAGTTTGTACACATACACAAACGAACATATTCACGAACACACGGACTAATTGCTTAAGCAATTTTGTAAAGTAAAAGCACAAGTAATGGTTTGAAGGCTAAAAAACAAGATATTTATGGCACATCTACCCGGGGCCCGTTTACTAAACAGTTTACGCTTAAGATTTGCGTAAGTCTAAAACAACAAGTCCTTTTATTTCAATATTTGGCAAAGCAATATTGCAAAGTAACACATCATTGGAATCGTCTCTCCGAGACGCTTCCAATGACGTGTCACATTGCAATATTGTACTTTCATTGGAGATATTATCCATGTTAATTAATTATGACTTACGCAAACATTTTCCGTAAGTTGTTTAGTAAAACGGGCCCCCTGAGGATGGAGTGTATTGCCATTCACATGACAACTTACATTGAAAATACCAGAGACATAGATAACAGACGTTATCTTTGTCTCTGAAAATACACAACAGCAACAACATGGTGGATCCTCAACCTTCAATGTACAAATGTGAGTATCTGTTATGCTCCTAAATGAATTGAGCAAGATTCAATATATTAATGTTTTTGCTATTTGTTTTACCTCGCTTCACCCGTTTTCGCTTGAGTAAAATGGTGTATGTGTTCATACGTATATGCGGTTAACATTTCGAAGTTCAAAATGACGATGTTATCTAAAGTAATTGACTTACATCTAATTTCGATTGTTGTTTACAATATAATACCGTTTAAACGGTCTGTCATATATGCGAATTTCATGTTCTCTATCTTTTCTGTACAGTTGTGAGCTGGGTTGTTAAGATGTCAATCATCTAGTTCAATGTAAATTTAGAAATCTATGTTGTTGTTTTCACGGAAGAAGACAATTTATTTCAAAAGGTTTAAAGAGGTTCTCGGTAGATTTTTCAGCGCATTTCATCTGCAAAGGGAGATAACAAATCTGTCACCAAAGAAGTACTTCCATAGTAGTCGAAAAGACGTTTTTAATCGATTAAAATTTACTGTATGCATTTTTTCTAAAGGATAATCATACTATCCATAAAATTATGAAAGGTTAATAACATGATTTCATATTTCTCATGCATATTAAATCCCAGCTTTCGTTTTTCAATCTTAAAGTTATTTTAGTCGTTTTTATAGATGATTTCTAATACGATTACCATGAACACTCTGTCATTTTTACAGTAAAACTAACTCGTCAACATGTATTTGGTGTGTTTTTTTTTTTTGTATTTTGTAGTTCAAGATTAAGACTTAATATAAGATTAAATCATAAAGTATGGAAAGTATGATTTCATGTTTATTGTGTTTATAAGCCTTCCAGAAACTTTTTTAGTACCATTGAAAAGGGTATGGTCATTTGGACATTTTTGCTCCAAACGTTTACCATAAAAATTAGCATTTTACTCGTCGCTTTTGTCCGTTCTTCATTGTGAAACCCAGTTTATATATAAGCGGAGAAATTCTCCTTTGCTCGCTTTGCTTTTAACACGTGACGACTATAGATTCATAACATATCAATTACCTACCTTTAATTTTAAATTTTCACTTTGCAATTAAGATTACATGAATGCAGTTGGCAAATAAAAAATCCTCTTGAAGATAAAGATTCAAAGAAATTTTCTACAGTTTTATTAGAAAATAATCCTTTTATAGAATTTTCTAAATGTTTGATATGTTATTTAAAATGGTATTGTGAATTCTAAAATGAAAAGAAAATGCAGGTCGACGAGTAAAATGGTTGTGAAAATGACCCCATTCACAGTCGAAAATAAATAATTTTCTCAAGGTTTCGTGTTATTTGGATATCAACCAATCCCAACGAGTTGACTTGGCACTTTGTGGTTTGTTGTAAGCAGTTGTTGTGTCATTCCCGCTAACTGCCAGATATTTCGAAGAAATGATATAACAAAGGTTTTGGAATAAAAACAAGGTTTTCGAAAAGCAATGTTGACTAACAGAGTGGTACGTTTACTCCTCTGGCTTCATATACGTTTCCTAAAATCCGCATTTGACTTGAATCCATCATCGCACCAACTACCCTGTATCACAGATGTCAGATACTTCCTAACAATATTAACCAGCAAAGGTTTACTGGTTAATTTGCCGTAAAAGCCTTAAAGTCAGAAATGAATGAGATGTAATTGAATCAGACAAAGCCCTTGGGAAAATCTGAACGAGCAAAAGTCCAAATGCCAGAAAGTTATGCCGTAAATACATTCCCATTTTCATAAAGACGAAGTATGCCTCTTTATGCGAATTTGCCTCTACATCTTCAAAAAGGGGCGAGAAACAAGTCGTATGGGCACTGTTTATTCCCCGAGTTCTACATCTGCAACATGTATATTTGGGAAAATAAATTGCAAGCCTTAAGGAAACAGCGTTTTGGATTGGAGGAGACCCAAACCTCCCTAACATAGTTTGGACATTTAATACCATCGACGGCAATTCAAACCCAGCTCATGTAAGCAAGCGCTTTTGGACTGTTTAAGCAGTAATGTCTCGAACAAAAAGACTTCCTCAACGCGACCGAGCTCCTTACCAACAGACAAACCATCACATGTGAATAAGAGTTTACAACTAATGGTGTTGCAGACCACGGCATGGTGCATGTAATAGGTAGGATCTCTACAAAAAGGAACAACAACCTCGCATAAGGTAATCATCTAAGGAAAGGCAGAAACGGTTTCTTTATAAACAGCCTGAAGCCAAAAAGATGCAGACTTCTGTTAAAGATTCAACACATCCAGTTCAATAGAAAACCATGCAGTTCTTTCAAACCAACCTTATTACAACTAAGGAGAATCATATACCTTCAATCTTTGCTTACCTCTAATAGGTTTCCAAAACCTTGAACACTCAGAAAAGTGAAAAGAATCCATCAATGGATGATTAGGAGATTTTATCAGGCCAAGAAAACAAGGAGCTCTTTTAAGCATGCAGATCCACACACAACGACTATGTCAACACCTCCATTGACCATGAAAGACCATCAAACAATCTAAAGGAAATACTTGGTCGGTACAGGAAAACGCAAAACAATAATCGTCCGACAACGTTCGTTAAATCATACACAATTATAAAGAGATATATTTGTTTGGTTTTTCCTTCACATCATCAATTCAAATGTTACGGAATAACAGCCAACTTAGCTAGTTTATGCATTTGCTTACTTTTCCAAGATATTATGATTTAAACTCTTATTTGGAAATGGTTAAGAGTTAGGGTATGTTAATGTCAGCGTGGTCAATGAAGCAATGTTATAATTTTTTTAGAGGTACTTTCTCAAATAACTTTGATTTGGGAGTGATAAACGTTCCCTTTAGAAATATATTTTGTCGAAATGCGACAATTTATTTAAAAAAAGCTAGAATCCCAATCTGTGAGAAAGTTCTTTTAAGATACTAGATGTGTTTATGAGAACATATGTTAAACTCGGCGTACAGATTTACCGGAAATTAAAATAAAAAAGTTGGGCTAATCTAAAAAAACAAAAGGGTCGTTGATTCGTAAAGTTTTTTGTTAACAAAGATGTATTTAGTTACCTTGTTTTTAGATAAAATTTGCCATGTGCCTTTGTATTTCAATTTCTACTTCCTACAGCCGATCGACCTAGGATCGTTAAGCAAATACGTTACGAACTGTTTTTATATATATCATATAGATTGTACATGTATGTGTTTATGGTATGATCATATTTGCATACGTACAGAGATAAAAATCCTCGTATAGAGCTATATTTGTTTACGGGAGGGGAAAACAGTTTTTTATCAATAAGGAAGTAAGGAAGTAACATGGATGTAATGTGGTTGATATGGGTTTTAAAAATACTTCCATTCTTCATTTTTGGTAAGTATCTTAAAATCAAATTTTATTAGAATTGTTGAACATTATTTAAGACAGATTGTTCGAAACCATTTACATAAATAATTAATCTAAACGATGATTGTGTATTCCAGCATTAACTTTACTGTGCTTTGTTTACAGCTGTTTATACACATACACATTTATTTTGTTGAATTGTAATGTTTTGCTATAAACAACGTCTATTTGATTCATGCACTAAAGAAATTGTATTGTATTTACCCGGACATCATTAAAACAACTGATGGATTAACGAAACTTGTATATTCTAAGGAAAGAAATCAAAAATATAAATCAAATATATCCTTTTCACCTGGTATTAAAGATGAGTCATTTTACAACAAAAATGTATACATCAACGCCACATATAGAATATATGTAATTGTAGACTTACATTCGAAATATTTCAGGGCTAAATATCATAAAGATATCATCCGTGTTTAAACGTCTAAACGGTTATGCTCACATCACAAGGAAACAGGCCACAAGAATTGTCAATCTTTGATGAAATCTGAACTATATTAAATGTGCTTTTTTTCATCTTAGATAAAGTTGCAATGATGTGCATTAAGAGATATGGAAATGTCTATTCACTTTACATGAATTTACCATCGAGTTCATAAGCAATGCTGCGTTTCAATTTGCAAAGAAAAGTAGTTGATATGAAGCAAAAAATAATCAGTGTGCCGGAACTTCTTTGACTTGCGAGACTAATGCAAACAATAATGACGGATTCATACTACCCTTGTAGATTTCTGATATTTCGTTTCATGAAAATATGCATTCATTCATGTTTTTGACGTAACCAATTCCCTAGCTAAATATATTTGTGAATTTGATAGATAATCAATCGGGAGTATATAACTGCAAGAAGTCCATATAGGATTCGAACCAAAAGCCCCCTCAGATGCTCTTACCAGTCTATGGAATGACACTGGAACTATTTAACTTACCTGCATATATACCCGCGTTTTATTGGTTGAATTAAATGTAGCCAGACACTTTGTAATTTAAAATTGTGCTTTATCAAAGGGCTGTTCAACGTCGCAGCTTTTTTACAACTTTTATAATGACGAAGTGGAGGAACATGTTTATCACTGGCATTATAATAATAATTTATGAAGCTAGTTTTATTTGCTCATGGTCACATATAGTCTGGCAATTTTTTTTTTTAATTAAGACCTCCATTAAGGGAGAAACGCTTCCTTTCATGCATGATTTCTTTGAGTTGAATACACAGAGAGTCAATAATTCACATACTTTATCTCTTTGAAAATACTATTTCTTTCAGAAAATAAAATGCTTCCCAAGTTTGATAGACTCGAAAATGTGTTGTAGTGGTCAGAACTTGTCAACTCCTTATCATTATCAAATGATGCAACCGTTATGCAAAAAATCATTCTTTACCTAAAGGTTTGTTGGACAAAAATGTCAATGTAACGAATCTTTATATCTGGAAGATCGAGCTCAACATTCGTTTCTATTTCTTACAACAAATTTAAAGAGAAAAAGAAAGTTAGATTCACTGGAAAGAAGAACATCATAAATTTGGGATCTGTCGATCATAGATCATGGTCTAATTATTGATTTGATTTCCACAGAAAAAACATCCAACCTGAATGCCTTTAAGTCCTTATAGCCCAAACATTTTGCCTAAAGTAAGTGAACATTACTTTATAGTTCCCAAACAAGCAGGTCAAGAGTGAGGGTGAAATATTTGAAGTGTTATTGAGAACCTGTTATCATGGAAGATATAAGAGTGTAATGATGTCATTCCATTTGAAACGTTCGACACCGATAACAACTTCATGTGCTCACTCCATTGTTCTACATAACTACATAATTATGGTCATTGCCGTGAATAAAGTCCTGATTGTCGCATATCAGATTTGAAAGCTTTGAGGATATAATTGTGGATATTGGTATCATAGATAAATAAATCCTCAAAGTATACCACTCAAACCAGCAGCGAGTGATGATTTCGATGACATAACAACTAATACAAGTGGTTGTGACCAAATGGTTTATCTTTATCTTTCATCATGAACAAAAATAATAATCATGTAAAATGGCTAAATTGTGGTTTAGATTACATTTCAACATTCCGATTCTGTACGACTTTGAAAATTGGGGAAGAAGTGATAACGGTACAAAACAAGGAGAGTCTATCTTTTCCAGAGGTAATAAAAATCTCATAACCTTTTGAATTATTTATCTATTTCAAAATCGTCCCACTCTGAAAATCACAAAAAAGTGAAATATAACCAAACACGAACCAATGATGCGTCAGTTCAGACACAATGTTCCATTTTAACGACACCTTTTAAACATTAGAAACTACAAAGATGAGTTTATCAGCCAATTCCAATGAGAAATTAATGAAAAAAAAAATCAAATACAAATAAAGAAGGTAAATGAGATTCAAATCGTCCACCTCATGAGTCAACTGACCCAATAAAACAACTGTCAGTTATTAAGAGAATGCGGAGGTTTAATCACTTGTTATAATGGATTACTCCGGGTTGATCTGTCTGATTGTGTTGAACGAGGTATCCGTTGACAAATCAATTATTTGGCTTCAACGTACATATAACAAATTTACAGACAACTCAGCGTATCACTTTTTCCAGGCCGATAAGGGCAGCCTATCTGACCTTGGTTCTCTTTGAAGTTGTTCCGCTTGTTTGTATATGGATAGTATAGTAATGCCATACGACATTGGTTCCTGTAGATGCACATGTTTTCTATTGAGCGCAAGTTGCGTCAAGACCCAAATAACTTACAAAAGTAGTTCAATTCAAATGTTTTAAGTTTTCTAAAGGTAAAGCCAAATACATGTATACCAACCAACATCGAAAGCATTATACCGACAAGATTTGAATTTGGACGGCACTCGTCTTGAATTAGTATCTGACTTCAAAGTCTTTGGTCGTGTACCCTTTCCGTATACTTCTCCTGACAATGCTGATTTTAATCATGTTTACAAATATTTATTTCCTATAAAAGAGAGTGTTATTCCTCCATTCAATTTACGTTGTGTGCCAAATGTTGAAAGCCTCGATTTCAATCTAAACAACATAGCATAGCTGATATCAGACACACCACGTTAGACTAAACATAGCACAACGTTTGCTTATGATTTATATGCTGATATAAAGGCTACTACTGACCAACGTGTAACATGCTTAGCTAAATAAAGGAACATTACCCGATTACTTATTCATGTAAACCGATGATTACGAAAGACGGTAGTGAACATGCTGTTACTTTACATATGTATGGAATAACCAAGCAGATGTAAATTGTGAAACGTTATCAATAGTTAATCAACGTTAAGCAAGTATGTTTGTCCAAAATTGGACTTCAAGTTTAAGTAGGTGTTCTAACGAATATCGTAAATTGCACATCGTAAACCGTTCGTATTTTTTTAATGTTTCGTGTGTAAACCGTGATAACTCATACGATTACACTACTGTATAGATTTGTTCAATCCAAAACGACATCAGGAAATCATGCTATCTTAAGATGTTGAATGGCCTTTAACATGTTGAAATAGAGCTATTGGTTCAGAATGATTTCCCTAGTTGCAGTAAACAATTGTATAAGGTATTGGGAAAGAAGGTCCTCAAAATATATAATATATTTCTATCTCTTTAGTTGCAGTAAACAATTGTGTAAGGTATTGGGAAAGAAGGTCCTCGAAATATATAATATATATCTATCTCTTTAGTTGCAGTAGACAATTGTATAAGGTTTTGGGAAAGAAGGTCCTCGAAATATATAATATATTTCTATCTCTTTGTCCAAAATTGTTGGAAATTCGACCTTAAATGATGACCTTGATGTTTCTTACCTCTAAATTTACAGCACTGTAAGATTTTCAGAATTGCACAATACGAAGTCTTCATTTCTCATAGATCTAATTCAAACAATAGAGCTTAAACACAATTTTATATTTTAGTTTTGACATTTCATCCTTCAAAAGTCTAGCACTTTAAGATATATACAATCACGCATAATATAAGGGCTAAATCTGAATATGTTCAATTGTTATGATTTAAGTGTGTTTTGACTTTTGCATTTAAATGCAGCCACTAAAACGTTGCTGCTGTATAAAATAAACAAACGTGTCTAATATAAAGCATCTATCTGTGATGGATCCAGATTGACATGTAGCCAATGTAAAAGTATGAAATTTGTTCACTCAAATTAAACCATATGTAAGGAATTTAATACTTATTTACCAAAACAATTCATTAAAAAAAACGAAAATATATGGTTCTTGCGTAATTTCTATTTGTTCTAATGTATTGGCGTTTTTAGGATACCGACTGTGAGTCCGGCTTCATGTCATTCTATTTGCAATCAATTCAGCCGTGGTCGTCCCTGGTCTCACTTTAATAAAGATGTAGAGATAGAAAATATCAATTGTTTCTACTCTATGGTATTCAGTCTTTCTTTAAAGGTCATGGTTCGCACATTTTTATAGTCGACAAACCGTAGGTTCTGGGTGCGCTTTTCATTTAAAATCTAGCTAGATTTAGAAACCAAACTAGCGTATGGGGGTGGTTTGCATATACTGTAGTAATAATGGACTCTCTCAGAGATGGAGATTTTAACTTTTTAAAATAAATCGTCTTCTATCGTAAAAAGAACAGCACATAATTCTAAAGTAACATAGAACTAGATTATTGACAGCTTCCCAACCCTGATAGTTACTATAAAAAGAAGATCTAGAACATTAATGTCGCAGATATCTAATAACGTTAAACAGGTTTATTTTGTAAAAAAAAACGTTTTAACTTAGAGTAAGAGGTGGTGCTTTTAGATACACCATTGTCACGTGGGTCTTCGGAAATTCGTTTTTCACGCATGCGCATGAACGAATACATCATTTCTGTCACAGGAAAATTGGTCGAGCGAGGAGGGATTAAATAGCTTAAATTTAAAAAAAATCCTTAATTTGATTATAATGGTGGTTTTCAGTTAAACCTCACATCCTAAGCATTTGCCATTCGGTAAGCAAGACAAAAATCTATGTTTGATAGATAGGATGTAAGGATATATCTACGCTGAAGGTCAAGATCAGGTATTTTCGGGATAACACATTTAAAGATTTAACAGAGCAATCAATATGAACTATATTTTTAGTTGTCACATGACAAAAGTAAAGTGTGCGAAAGGATATTACACGATAATTAACGAAATAACCGGGTTTAAGGATCTTATAAGTAAAGAAATTGAAAACGGTCTTTTGTTTAGTGACAAGGATTGTTAATTCAAAAAAAATGACATTTATTACTCCAAATTCACACATCTCTAAGAGAACATATTAAAATGTAATCTATAGAAGAGAATGCTAAATAAGTGTTGATAATTAAGACGAGCATGTAATTATATCTCATGTAAAGGTATAGTCTTATCGTTCAGTGATTTTCGAAAGTGCTGTATAAGCAAAAAGGCTTCGCCTATTGATAAAAAAGCAAAACTATGTAAAAGAAAAAAGAGCCACACTTGTCATAAGAATAGGATGGAGGAACATACAGTTTATAGTCTCAAATGAGAAATTCCTGTTTTAAAAGGGCGTCTTGTTCCATCATTGATGATGTAAATGTTACAATATAAAAGAACATTCCTTTGCCTCGATTTCAAATCTTTTAAAGCAAAAACCTACATATTGATGTCTCGTGTTTTGCTTTTAAGACACAGCCGCTGCTTTAACCGTGGTTAAACAACGCGACAGCGTACCATTGACATGCACGGGTAGTCCGACTATTTATCCACCATGGGTTGGTCCTCCTGACAACACAGTATACAATTACGCCGGTTTATCAACGCTGAATCCTAACCTTGGAGAGAAGTTATCAAGACTGTCATGGGATCCGGAAAATAACAAGAGCCTGATTATTCGCAATGTAATGAAGAACGATTCTGGTACATACATATGTCGGTATAGTGTAGATGGCACAAGCATGATAACAACGCACGAACTTTCTGTAAGAGGTAAGTGTCCTTTTTCATGCTTTTAAGTGAATCTGGTTATAACAAATGTCTGGTTTTCAAATGAGATGTGAAGACATGTATTAAGGTGGATTACATCTTACCCGTATGTCATGGGTCCGATCTACTGACATTTAAAGTCCTCTTCAGTACGTATGATATAAAGCAAAACCATAATTATTATAACTGAAGATTGTTGACTTAGCTTTAAACCCTTTACAAAAAGGCTAATTTAATATCTAAATGCAATGATGAATATTTTATCATAGTGACATGTGTAAAGCATAAACAGTAATGTAGATATGTAATAATATAACACTCGGCCACGTCGGGCCTATATGTCACTTTCTCAACAATAAGAAATAATTCAGTATAAAGGACAGTATAAACAAAAACCATAGGAAGTAATGATAATTTTGACTTTATGTGAAAGTGTAAATTACTTATATTTTGAGTGTATATGTGTTAATGTGCAATGTATTAATTTTATACGAATTGAAAATAGTGTGGCGAAAGAGGGTCAACATTCTTATAAAGTCGACATTCTGGTTTCTTATGTTGCCCCTTTAAGTACATTGTACATCATTATGGAGTAATCGGTTAATCAAAAATACTGGAATTTCGTCTTTGAAAATCATAATGAATAAAGTTTGCTGTGTGTACCTATTTCTTGTTTAGAAAGTAATATAATTTTTCATCATTGGTTAAGTTATTAAAAAAAATCTGGATTTCGATATGTATTTTGGTGAATAGATTATGTCTTAGGTCGTCATATTTATGAAGTTTTAAGAAAAAATGAAATTCATCTTCTATTTCATTATCATTAGGCCTACATAATATATACAATGTATGTACAGGACGACCCACGTAACTTCAAGTCTCTATATGCCAAGGAAGAATACCGAATCTAAATTGAGCTAAACATGATCGCTAAACTTTAGGAATTGATGAGAGTTGATAAGGGCCTGCAAAATAACAATTCTTAAATGTCTTATATGTTTCTAATGCGTTAGTTTTTATTTTGTTCCAGTAGCCCTCCAAAGCTTTGATAAAAGGGTTGCTTTGGACGAGTTTATGTCCACAGGCAGTGCTCGGAAAGAAGGATTGTTGGATATATTTGCTAGTGAAATAATTATTGGATATAGTGTCTGCTGTTCAACAGATAGATAAATGATTTCGTCCCAAACATTTTGAAAACCTTATACCGAATGCAGTTCTACGTATTCGTCTTATTTTTCCGTCGTTGTTTGTACCGTCTTATTATAATAACAATAACAGAAATGTTTAGAATACTTGACAACACGAGACACCCACCCACCAACTCTCACACACAGAGGTTTTACCCGCGTTATATATGTACAACAAACTTGAATGGGCAGGTATTCTAAGTTAGTTAGTTAGTTGTACATTTCCTTTATCAATTGGGAATGAAATAATTACCATTTATATCAAAAGACTCAACTTTTGCCTCTTAGGTGCAAAACTGCTATTCACGCCGAATGTTGATGTAAAAAAGTCACAAGCTTGAATTGTTCCACACTAAATACGAAAGAACAACCAGCCCTTCGTATTGTTGACGCTCTATACAAACCTGTTAGTTTTTGTTAACAGTAAATGCAAACACACAGTAATTTGCCTCTTAGGTGCAAAACTGCTATTCACGCCGAATGTTGATGTAAAAAAGTCACAAGCTTGAATTGTTCCACACTAAATACGAAAGAACAACCAGCCCTTCGTATTGTTGACGCTCTATACAAACCTGTTAGTTTTTGTTAACAGTAAATGCAAACACACAGTAATTTGCATAAAAGTCAACAGATCAAAATGCAACACTAGGTCGGATTATCTTTTTCCGACTTTAAACCTGAGGTGAAATCTTTCTTTTCCACACTGTCTTATACTACGAGAAATATTAAAAACAACAAATGAGTTTGGAAATATTTCAATCCGAAAGAACATATCACCGTGGGCAATTCGTATTTCCCACCTGTCGATAGGTAACCATCAAATTGTCTTAAGTGTATCGACTAAGCACTGTCTGCAAAACGTATTTATTAGTTCAGCCAATGGAAACACATTTCAAATATGTGGGACGTGGACACATGTCTGCCCTTCTAATGGATAAAATGTTTTATCTTGTTTAATTTAACATTAAAGTGTGCAAGTCATATTTGCTTACCAAGTCTCACACCGTACATCGTAGGGCTGTGGTACTATTAATTATATCCTTTAAACGTTTCCCCAAAGTGTAAAAAGGAAAAACAAACTTTATTTGTGTCTTCCTCTTGAATTAACCAGTCGTCAATTCCGTGCATTCAATCTTTTTGGATATGTTTTCACATTATGAGTTATTGCTAATTGTTTTAAGAGAATTGTGTTTATATGCGTTCGTTGTCAAACATCCTAACTACGCCTTTAAAAGCGCTTTGTCGACTAATCGTTTTTGCGTTCGTTGGATTGACTGGAACATCATTTTTGTACTTACATGCTGGGTCATAACCTTAATCTAAATCAACTTTATTCGGTTAATTCGGTTTATAGTTAATGTAAGAACGTCCATTTCAGGACAGGCAAGAGCTACATGCATATTTCGTATTTCCATGTATTCCACAGTTTTACCTCAGCAACCCGTGGTAAGCAATACAGAAACTCTCAATGGTACAATAACGGTCGTCAGAGGCACACAAGGTCAGAAGCTTACACTCCAATGTACATCTACTGGTGGATACCCCGAGCCTTTGTTATATTGGTATAAAGACAACTCACAAACACAACCCTTAGATACCACCAAGACATCCCAAGAAGACAGTGACGGTACATTCACGGTAGAGGTGACTCACACATTTACTCCAAGAAATGAGGATGATGACGTCACGTTTGTGTGTCAGTCATCCTTCAGTCTTCCTCAACCGTCTGAACAAATGTTACAAGTACAACTTCTTCTGAACCGTAAGTAAAAGATTGTACCCAATTCGTTTTATGAGCATATCAGATTATTGGCTATCTACGAAACTCGTAAACTGAATTCGGAATTCGGAATAATTGTGGGGTTGTCTTAAAGGGCTTGAAACAAATAAAAAGGTTTCAGAACACCCAACTTCCCTTTAAGGAATTGTCAAAAAACAACTAGTTTCAACCAAAATCTTCATCACTGGAGTCATTGCTGACAAACAACCCTCTTATAAGTTTAGGAACTTTTTAAGTAAGGAACCGCCTATATAGACTATGAATGTATCTCGACAATTTGGCCAGAGAACGCCTTATTACTATTCAACGAACTTGAATTTCTGGTTCTCCCTACACTATGGTCTCGTGGCAAGGGTACTGAACTTGAGATCACAAGGCCCTCGACGCTTGGGATCAAATCTGAATCACGTATATTTGAATTTTCTTGAGAAGTCTCACAGTCGATAAATTGAATGCCTTATGGATTTATCAGTCTTGACCAGCTCTAACGAGCAGTCAAGATAAGGGTCTGTCTATTTATGATGAGACAAATATCGCAATGTTACTGAAAGAAATGTGTTTAAAATCGTCCAAATTGCGACTTACACATTGAACAATACTTTAGGAGTATGCATGTCCATTACCTCAATGTAGGCAGGTGTTTTTCTCAAGATGTCCTTTAAAAGAATGAAATTGATATTTCCTTGATACATGTTTATGATTTAAAAAGAAAATATGTTACAGTGTATGACAATATTCAGATCATTCTGAACATGTGGTTGGCTGTGAATTTCCCCAAAACACTGAAATATGAAGCAATGTTCGTCCTGCATTAACTTCTAGAAGCACGTATATATATCAAAATAAGATTTAATAAATGATATGTGTGAATTGTCATGACTAGCAATTTTCATGATATACCATATATGGATGTTCATGTCAAAATGATTTTCATAAACAATAAAGATTGCGAATAATAGTGAAGGCATAGGTATTTGATTCGACTAGGTTCATTTTAATGACAAACATAAACCTGTCATCCTTCAAAAATGAAAATAGAGTATTAGTTGGAATGGAGTTGTATGTTGTTTTTAACGGAATTTCAGTTATATTATTGCTGCATTTATCCTATCTATTCGCGTTTTTCTTCATTCATTGCTCCTGATATTTTGTCACCAGTATTCTTTCAAAAATGTTTACTGCTTTCCCACAGAAACAAATGGGATCTGTGGTAATAGCTATTACTTACTTTGGAACAGTTTAAGATGAGATCCTTTTATTAAAAGAAAGAAACTCATTTAGGTGTAACAACAATACTACATACTCGTAATGGTTGATTTAAATTTTGGTATTTTTTACAAAGTGAAACCTTCTCCGCCAGTGATAACGTCATACACAGTTGTAGAAGGTGTTTCTGGTAAAGTAGCAGACTGTCGCACGTCTGGATTTAGACCAGACAATATAGACGTGTGGTTCCAAATGACCGGAAACAACGTAACGTCAAACACCGTCGTTAGTGGCGATACAGGGCAAACGTTCAACGCAACTGCGTCGTATACAACGACACTACAAAGACAGCAGAACGGAAAACCCTTGGTGTGTTACGTTGCCCACCAGACTTTACAAACGCCTCTTACTGGAAGTGGAACTGCGGACGTAAGATGTATGTAGCATATTGATAAACATATAATCACATATGAATTACTGAATGTTAAAAGCTTAGATGTTATAAATTGTTAGTGGATTTCACGTTTTTTTTCTACTTTTATAAAAATTCTTCCCATTTTGAATTAGCAGTGAACACGTTTTCAGATCTGTAAACGTTTTGTGATGTTCACCAGTACTAGGTGTTTGGATTATGAAGTATTTTGTGAGAAGAAACGCCAACAAAACCAGTAGCACTGGATGGGGCTTAAACCAAGAAGCCCAAATTTAAAGACCGCCACGTTCAACACTTAGCAACAGTATAAGACCCCGCCTTTATGCAATGATAGTTTGGTGCTTATTTAGTATTCTTGATTGAAATATCACCATTTAGTGCATCAATCTTTATTTCCTTGTCAATAGGACAATTGAATATATTAACCAAATTTGAAACAACTGAATAACGTTTATTATTATTATTAACAACTGGGTTCGATACATCCTATAAACTGCTTTTATCACACTTGGCCTACTTATAACGAATTTAAACTATTGTTTACCAATCAAAAGAACAATATATTATGTAACTTAAGTAAGTTTATATGTTTAGCTAGTCAAGATTGGAAAGCCAAACTTACCCAGTTTTAATAATATAAAACTTTTATTGATATAAATAGTTATATTCTTTTTATATATACCCATCCATTAACACATTTATTTAAATCTTTCTCACATTAAGCAATGATATTGGTGTGAAACCTATGTTCAACAATACTTTATTGTATTGTTTTTAACTTATGATGGTTGTCATCATTTCAATATGTAAGCAACAACATGAATATGTTACGCTAAAAAACTTTTGAACTTTGAACTATAAAAACACCTCGAGAAAGCATTGGATGTTTTGTTCAGTCCGCATACCACAATTCACCTGTATCAATCCACATCACATGAGACATAAGTTTTTTTTCAAATTTTAGGCAGAAATGATAAAAGAAACTCACGTTTTAGTGTGAATGTATACAGTACCATTATATTTCATTGTTTTAAATGAAATGATGTAGGAGTCGTAATTAGAAAATCTACGAAAAACCCTCGCAAAAGTTATTTCGATTTAATTGCCAATTGTTCCAATATGGATAAACTTAGCAAAACCGAAATAATAAAATCAATGTCCCAGTTTAAAACCTAAAAAGTTACAACTACATAAATTTTAAACATGGACCCACTAAAAACAACACTTTTCTTCAAGTTCGCCCATTAACTGCTGCATTAACCGGAAGTGTATCCAACATCGATGTTGAGAGCGACGCAAAAATAACTCTTACTTGTACCTCTGGATCGTCCAATCCTAAATCAATCATAACATGGTACAGAGATGGTGTACAAATTCCCAATCCAGCTGCTGTCACAGAGTCTACAGGTGACTATAATGGTGTGGTGACGTCACAGATACTTGAATTTGTCCCTGACCGCAGTATGGATGGAGAACGAGTGTATTGCACAGTACAAAACAACGTGACTGCTAACAGGCCGGCACAAAGTGTTACGAAAGTGTTAGATTTATTATGTAAGTAATGCAATTGTGTTAAGGCAATTAATCACAAATTTACCGCTGATAACAATAAACCCTGCTTTTGCTACATGTAGAAAACGTTATGTAGACATTCCATTCGCAACCCGATTAATTTTGAAACACAACAGATACAAAATATGGCTATACTTTCCCGTGTGGGTTTGTATATAATGATGACGCTAGGAAGAACATATTATGGAGTTTTGTTAGTTTTGTAATTTTGAGAAGTTTGGTGTGAATCATCAATCAATCAAATTGTGATGTGTGTTTCTCAAACGAAAATACACTGAGATGACCCCTTGTAGTAGACAGCTTTGTTGATCGTCGTGATTTTTTATTTGTGTCTCATCAAAGACCTCTTGCACATAATTTACTACAAATGCTTACGTTTTCATATCGGATAAGTCTTCCCAATTATTCTGCTATTCTCAAAGACCATCACAGTGTCTGCCTGCCTCTCTTGTCTGCCTGCCTCTCTTGTCTGCCTGCCTCTCTTGTCCACCTGCCTCTCTTGTCTGCCTGCCTCTCTTGTCTGCCTGCCTCTCTTTGTCTGCCTGCCTCTCTTGTCTGCCTGCCTCTCTTGTCTGCCTGCCTCTCTTGTCTGCCTGCCTCTCTTTGTCTGCCTGCCTCTCTCTGTCTCACCGTCTCTGTCTCACTGCCACTGTCTCTTTATGTCAGTCCTCTTCTCGTTTCTCTATCTCATCTCTTATCTCTCTGTCTCTCTTTGTCTCCCTGACCCTCTGTCTCTCTCTTTGTCCCCATCATTCTATCTCCGTATGTGTCTCTGTGTGTCAATTCTCTCTTTTTCCGTCTTTGTCTCTGTATTTGTCCTATCCATTTTGGCTCTCTGTCTCTCTTGGTCTCATTATGCCGTCTGTCAGTCTCTCTATCTTTGAGTTTCCGTCTCTCTTTGTCTCTGCCTCTCTCTGTCCCTCTCTTGTATGCTTTCTCTCTCTCTCTCTCTCTCTCTCTCTCTCTCTCGCACTCTCTCTCTCTCACTCTCTTTCTCGCCTTCTTTCTTGCTCTCCTCTCTCTTCTCTCTATGTATTTGTATCTCTCTGCTTTTGTATTTTGCTGTCTGTCTATGTCTCTCTCTGTCTGTCTGTCTGTCTTTCTCTCTCTCGTTCTATCTCTCCCTCTTTCTTTGTGTCTCTCTCTCTGTCTTTCTGTCTTTGTTTGTCTATGCCTGTCTATGTCTCTGTGTTTTCTTTGAAAGGTGACTGAATGCCATGACTACATTAATATATATCATGGTGTAGAAAAGGACAGAACTTTGCATTTGCCACTTTAGTGATGTCAATTTCTACCGCCAGCCTTACTTTCCCACATCAGATGATTTTCTTTTTCAGCTTTGTATCACTGGTATTTATACATTTACAGATAATCCTATTGTTCAAATAAAAGGTAAAATTGAGATCATAGAGGGACAGACTATGTCGTTGAAATGTGAAGCGGATGCCAAGCCTAATCTTACATTTACCTGGTACCTGAACGGGAACCCAATTCATGTTGACAGTAGTAACGATAGAAATGTGTCTGAATTAGTGTTTGAGGCTGCCAACAGAACACATGGTGGACAATATACATGTAAAGCTGCAAATGGTTTCGCTCTAAACGGCACTGCGCATACAAACGTAACTATTAAATGTACGTTAATTTTCATGTTATCATTGTTTCTAACTTTTCGAGTAAGACTTTACCTCGCATTTCATTCTTATTATCAAATTAGACTGTAAGAAAATGCCGCAAAATAGCATAGACATTACATCTAAGTATTTCATGGTTACGACCGAAAGGTCTGCTCCTTTATTATTCAATACAAACGATTGAATTTTACATACTTAAAATGTGTTTCCTATCTTAAAACATAAAGATTTGTGTTAAAGGTATATATATGACTCGTGTTAAACTATTGAAAGTACCTTTCAACACATTGTAGATTTCGTTTTTTTTTAAAAAATGAAAACTCATCAGTATCTAATTTGTAGTCTCCTTCAATTGATTGGTTGTATTTTCAGTTCGCCCATTAACTGCTGCATTAACCGGAAGTGTATCCAATATCGTTGTTGAGAGTGACGCAAAAATAACTCTTACTTGTACCTCTGGATCGTCCAATCCTAAATCAACCATAACATGGTACAGAGATGGTGTACAAATTACAAATCCAGCTGCTGTCATAGAGTCTACAGGTGACTATAATGGTGTGGTGACGTCACAGATCCTTGAATTCGCTCCCACTCGGAGTATGGATGGAGAACAAGTGTATTGTACAGTACATAACAGTATAGACAGCCAGCCTCCAGTGCGAAGCGAGACAAAAACTTTGGACTTACTGTGTAAGTTTTTGTCGTATCTTAGGATTTATAACGTTGTCGTTATGCTACAATTAATTAATTGTTCAGCTTAAGGACGTTATCAGTAGTTTTTTCTGCGCACTTCATCTGCGCATCAAAGGGAGATAATAATCTGTTACCGAAGAGGTTCTTGCATAGTAGTCGGATAAACGTTTTTATTCGGATACAATTTACTGTATGCAATGTTTTTCAAAGAATAATCATATTATCCGTTAAACTTCTATATTTCTCATGCACACTAAACTCCCAGCTTCTAATTATCAAATTTTAAGTTATTTTAGTCGTTTTTATAAATGTTTTTCAAAAACGGTTGCCATGGAAACTGTCATATTACAGAAAAACTAACTCGTCAACATATACTTATTTTTGCATGGTGTATTTCAAGATCAAATTCTGCTTCACATACTGAAAAATAAGAAAATTCTATGAAAGGATTATTTTCTTATACAACTGTAGAAAATGTCCTTAATTGAGAAAGCAATGGTAAACGAGTTCATAAAGAATAAGTCCGTACATCTTTGATGTTTGGACATACATCTGATTCCTAATACTGGACGATAAGGTATTGATGATTTATAGCTAGCAGGCTAAATTGGCAGATTGACTTCGAGAGTAGTTGACAATATTATACAGATGAGTATTTAAAGTTATCAGATATCAATATACATTTGAAACAAACGTTCCGTGACTTCATATTATCAGTGCTTTAATAGTAAATAACATAGGCAATACTATGCACAAAAACAGTAATGGTGTTTGAAGTAAGTGGCTATTGTATCAAAATCATTTTAAATATATGGTGATCCGGCTTAATATATATGACCAAGCAAGAAAAGGTAAAGTTTGAAAACAATTAACCCTTTAGACATTAGCGGAATAAGCAAACGCAAACTGTGGACGTTCCTACGAAACTTTTAGATGTGTTGCAGTAATTTATATTGTTAGAAGTATCGGAAACAATTGTGTCGATAAAAGGAACGGATTTTTTATTCATAGACAGAGGATATAATTGTTTAATTTGCACGAAGTACACACATAAAACCGATCGACTTAAACAGACATATGTTTTGCACGTATATATTACAATGGGGTAACACGTCACAAAAGTGCAAAAACACACTCGTAAGAAAGTCAAATTGCATATGTTCCCTTAAAATGATTAGAATCATGTATATGTACAGTAGAGCTATTTGTAAATCAGTTCAGTATTCGTAGTTTGTGTTTTGTATTCAGATAACTTTGTTGTTGCATTACAAATCTATTCGTTTGGTAAGCTCCTTAATCATTCGAGGAAAACTACTATTCTAGTTACCATAAATACATTGTATCTCACCTTAGCTTACTAAGACTGGACTGTATGATCACTTCGTTCTTTCGTCGTCCACAATGTCCGATAGCTCTTTTGGAGGGTCAACACTTTTTTTTTAATTTCACAAACATTGCTCAGAACATTTTCTTTAAATGTGTTGTTTTATGTCGAGTCATCAATTCTTTAGTCGCCAGTTAACCGTTCCTTCTCCTTTCAGATCATCCAATTGTTACACTCTCAGGAACAACATACGTTGAGGAAGGCAGTACTACGCTTCTAGTGTGTAAAGTTGACTCCAATCCTAAATCCACTGTGACATGGTTTCATAATGATAAGGCTTTTGTGGCTGGCGGAAATGCGATACATGAGAGTGTGTTCGAGTATCGTATTCTTGTAACAAACAGGACTGATTCCGGCACATACAAATGTGCTGCATTCAATGGGCATGGTCCTTCTGATGAAAGTGAAATAACTTTGCTTGTTAAATGTAAGTAAGAGTATATCAACTTCTTTCAGACAATCCGGCCAAATGTTTCTTTTTTTCATTGGTTCTATGCCTGCTTTCACGACAACAATATTCATTGTGTTCACAATGCGATATAATACCGCTCTCTCAGAGCGCACAGCGCTCGGAGAGCGGATAACAGTAACATACGTACGAGTAACAAGTTATGTTAACACCGGTTATACCATTAGCAAAAAAACATGTGGTTTCCGGTAAATCCATAGGAGAAAACTCGGGTTTGCTTCGGAAGCCGGAAACACTCAAAATCTTAATCGGCATGTGTCCGGCGAAGCCGGACACATCCCGATTGCATTCGGATCGTCTTCGAGTAAAAACGGAATGGCCTGGTTTTACATAAATTCATTGCCGCTCATTGAGTTTATTTCCGCTAATCATGAATGAACCATAAACCATTCTATCGAAAAACAAAACACGAACAACAGGATCGGCGCCACCGCTTCAAACTTTAAATTGGACACAGTGTTCAACTCCTTGAAAGGACAACGTATCGCCGGTTGTAGGTAAGATAACTTTTTGTATTCTTTCATTTCGTTATAAAACAGTATATCTAAATAGACCATTTTCAACAAAATTCGTCATAGACAAATCGAGAAGGCGAGTCCTCGTCACGCCTCGCCGAAGATTCTTCTCTAAACAAACATCAATCTGAAAAAAACTTCTCCCTTTTCAGTAGAACTACAGCATTCATTTTTTAGTATTACAGTACATGTTCCCAGCAGTACTAGGCTAGAAAGTGTGTGTTGCCCACAACACTCCACGGTAAAATAAGTGTTCGCCTTCTATCGATTCGGTGATTACACCCTGCAGTTTGGCATAATCTAATGTTTATGTAGACGGTCTATGTCATTTTCGCGGTGTGTAAGGAAAGCATTAGGTACACATCGTGTTGTATATGGAATACACTATTATGCTGACCAATAAAGCAACGATGTCAACTCGTCAGTTGCTGACATGGATTATTTGTTATTGTTGGAGCTTTTAAATTAAGTACAAGGTACCTTTTTGACAATTTAATAGCGCTATGGGCCGATAGTTTAAATAACAATGACAGCGTGAATTTCCTTTTCAAAAAATGAAATACCCTGTAAAGTATTTGGTTATATATGTCACCTTATTCGTTTGACAGTATTTTATTTTACTTGATTCAAGTGATAGTATTATTCCCAGACAGTAATTTATTTTACTTGATTCAAGTGATAGTATTATTCCCAAACATTGAATTATTCTTGCAATTGATAATTTTGGCCCAAGGGTTTATGAAAATAGATCCCTTAGTTGTTTTTTCTTTATTTAACAGAATGCATGATGGTTGGAAATATGACGATTTCAAACAAGCTTCAAAAGAAGAGATGATGCAGACCTGCATAAACATTGACTCTGTTTATTAATACAAGTTACCAAGTAAGTACATAGTCTTTCTCACGCCACTTTGAACTTTTCAAGCATAAGTGTCATAAACATAGAAGATATCTTATGAAAGCAATATAACAAAGAAGCAATCTCTCAAATATCAAAGCAGTTTTTCTCTTTAATTCAAACATCTCTCATTAGATTATACTATAGATAACAATGTCAGCATGAATTTCCTTTTCAAAAAATGAAATACCCTGTAAAGTATTTGGTAATATATGCAACCTTATTTGTTTGGCAGTATCTTATTTTACTTGATTCCAGTGATAATATAATTCCCAAACATTGAATTTTTCTTGCAAGTGAGAATTTTGGACCAAAGGCTGAGGGTAATAGATGCCTTAGTTGTGTTTTCTTTATTTTACAGAATGCATGATGGTTGGAAATATGACAATTTCAAACAAGCTTCCGAAGAAACGATGATGCAGACCTGTATGAACATTGACTCTGTTTTATAGTACAAGTAAGTAGATCTACATGTATATTCTCTCTCACATCCCTTTGAACTTTACAAACATAAATGTCATAAACATAAAAGATAGTGGTGAAAGTGGTGGACTCAGAACTCGAGGGGGAGGGGGGCAGGGGCCAGTCCCACCAAGACCTCTTGTTTCGTGGGAATGGCCTTTGGCAAGTCACTTCAGAGCCCTAGCCTAGTTCTTGGGTATCCAGGAAAGCTGATCCAGAACTGAAAAATGTAGGTACGGCACTGATGGAGAGGACCCATATGGGACCTGTGTCAGTTAATGACTCTAATATAAATCTAATTATAACAAAGGAGCAATCTCTCAAATGTCAAAGTGGTTATTCTCTCTAATTCAAACATCTCTGATTGGATTATAGCATAATAACATTATATGATATGCAGCACAGTATTCAGGAAACAAGCAAGTTTGACAAAGGTTGGAATTCTTAACATGTCCTCCTTATATTACTTTGTTTTTCAAAAAAAAATAGTTATACATTTATAAACGTTGATGAATTTGGTGTTACTCACAATTTGTAATTGACTTTTCCTTTGTTCTTTTTGAAAACCTTGGTTTGACAGAGAATGAAAGCAAATAAATCAAGACAGGTTGAAATATAGATTGTTATCATCAATCAGTTCTTTTTTTCCTGTTAAATTACTGCTTCAATTGATTACCATGGGGAAAGAATTATTTCAAATGTTACCAATTAAGAA
Organism: Cerastoderma edule; assembly: GCA_947846245.1. NCBI lineage: Eukaryota > Metazoa > Mollusca > Bivalvia > Cardiida > Cardiidae > Cerastoderma > Cerastoderma edule. The sequence continues at coordinate 15,117,211 of OX401409.1, read as the reverse complement.
TAATCAGTCAGTTAAATGTAGCCAGTATTGGCAAAAGATTGATATTTTTTATTTTTCTCTTTTAACAGCCAAAACTGATGACTAACTGGTAGAGTAAGGAAGAGGTAACAACATCAAAATATGCTTGAAGATCACATGGATTTGGTACAATAAAAAACGGATGAAGATTTACATGGACGCCTGATTACCCTAAATCTGTTGATATGTTTGACTCATGAAAAGTTATAAAGTTTAGTTTTCTCTTCAAAAGACTTTCAAGGATAGTGTTTAGTGTTATTTGGTACTGATAACATCAAATGACAATAATATAGAAAAACTGTGATGGACTATGGAATATTCTATATTAATAACAATATCACATATGTCTTATGGTACTTATTTTCTTTTCTTTTGTTTCAAGAAGCCTTCAAAAATTCAACTTAACCCTTTCCCAAACAACAAAATTTCGACTGTCACAAATTGAAAGAGTTTGCAGACGACATTTCAAAATGTGATGAAATTGAACAATATTCTTCAGGAAAAGCAGAAAACCTTGTGGGAATAGATGAAATTGCTCGTTGCGATCAATTTCTCCTTTTCCCACAATGTTTTCTAAAGTCATCTGCAACAAAGTCGTCAAATGTCGTTATTGTTTGGGAAAGGGTTAATCAAATTAATGAGACAAAAAGCATGCCCATACTATATTTAGACAACTTAGTCAGCCTGCAGGATACCAGTAGAAGACAGAAACTTGTCATTACTTTAATTTCTTTTCTAACAATTGCATGTTTATGAAATTTTTCAATGAAACAAAGATGGGAGTTTAGTTTACATTTCAAGCATACATCAGTGTAAAGTTATTGTTTTCTTTCAGTATCAATGGTAAACCCCTTGATTTTCAACACAAATTTTTAATCAATTATGGCAAAGGGAAATTAGCTCAGAGAGCACATTTTCCTTGTCACAATTGGTCTATTCATTTGTCAAAGAAATTTTTAATTATATCTGTTTTTGCTTGAAATTTCAAACAATATTTTGGAAAAAATGGATAAACGTCTTAAGGATGTATGTCATAGAATATTTGAAAAAGCTAAAGTTGATCATGAACGTTTCTGCCATATGCTTCCAACTTTAAGGAGTTTTTTTTTTCAAACTATGAAGACCAGGAAAATGTTGGCATCAAACATGAAAATAATGTCCCAAGATCAAGCAGTGACTTCATTTTTTCAATTAATGTGTCAGAGCAAGGAATTTGACTACATGAACAAATGCTGTCTGTTGATTTTCACTTATGTCTTTTAACTACATTTTATTAATAGTTTGTTGCATATCATTTTGTTTTGCATTTCTTGTTCTTTAAGTTCTTTGATAGATAAACACATATCAAAAAAGCAGTGTTTTATGTGTGAAAAAGTTAATAAAATATTAATCAAAAATTATAGAATCTTTTACTTTTATTTTAAAGTTAAACAAAAAACCATTTGGCTACAACAAAGCTATTTGTTCTATTTGAATGATCCTTTGGAGATCTGCTAAGCAATTTATTTGGGATTTCCTTATCTACAGTAAAGAAAAATTCAAACAAATACCTGATTGGCTTTCTATTTGATGTAATTTAGTTACATTATAATGTACAATCAAATGAGTATGTTGTTGAATATTGTCTGATACTATTAACCCAAATGACCCTTCTTCATCACCAAATGACATGTTGTTGGTTCTCATGATGATTTAACCCTTTCCCAAACAACAAATTTTTTACTGTACCGAATTGAAAGAGTTTACAGACGACATTTCAAAATGTGATGAAATTGGAAAATAATCTTCTGATAGGCCAGAAAACATTGTGAGAAAAGGAAAACATTGTGGGAAATGGAAAAATTGCTCGTCACAAGCAATTTCCCCTTTTCCCTCAATGTTTTCTAAAGTCATCTGCTACAAAGTGGTCAAATGTCGTTATTGTTTGGGAAAGGGTTAAACCAGTACCTACAACAAATAATTTTGTGAAAAAAATTCTATGATTTCATGCAGAGACAGACTTGTGGTTCAAATATTGTAGTTTGGTGGTTCTGACATTGCACGAGCAGTTTGTCCTTACATGATGAATGTCTCATTGATGAAAGGCCCTCATACAAAGCCCAAGCAAGCTTAACTTATACCCATATAAAACATATACCATCAAAAGCGTTTAACAGGAGCCTATAAGGAGACTTATCGTTTTACTGAGACCTATTTAAATGTGACAAATATGACAGCTTTGTTACAAAATGAGTACTTGCTCCCCAAAGTAAGCCAATTCTTATACTTCCGAAAAGTTGTACTCTGAATTGAGATTGAAACGCATATTCATTAATATGTAAGTTTTTCACAAAATCCATGCCATTGAGTTGAGAGAGCGGTCTAGAGGCAATGCCTTAGTTCATATTACTATGACGATATAGTATGATTATTGGTTGATTTAACCATTTCAGTACTGTCATCATTTGTCATGAACATTCTCATTGCCAATTTGGTAGATCATATCAATATTTCGACTATAATAATAAGCAGAAAAAACCTTGATATAGGGTCAATCTATATAATTGTATTTATATTATTCTAATCAAATACCTTCAGGCCCATGGGGACGAATGTAATGAATGGTGTTAAGATAATCATTTGATTAAAATTTTACCCATATCACTTTAATTAACGATTTGCTAAATTACTTTCAAACTAGTAAATTAAACCTTATATGAGGGATAACATATTTATTACAGACACCCCGGATGTGACTGTCACCTCTAACAATGTGACTGTAAATGACAGCCTGGCAGTGTTAAATTGTATACCATCCGGTAAACCTGCAACGTACGTCTATTCAGAATGGCAGCATATTTGGCCTGGGTATGGAAGAGTCGATCACCCAACTAGACTTGGTAATGATCCTGTATTAGCTTTGTCTGCATTGACATACGAATATTCTGGGATCTACATCTGCACAGTCAGTAACGGTGTAGGTGGTAGCCTTAGGCCAGATGCAGGATACGGGACAGTTTTCCTCCAAGTCGATAGTGAGTCACCTAAATTTTGATAATTGTTTATAATTCCAGCCTTGTATTAAAAAGGGAGAAACCAGCAGCATTTATTAGGAAGGGAAACCTTCAATTGGTGGGAAGGTGATGTAAGGGGAAACTGAATGTTTCACTTGTAGAAATATACATTCCCCCTTTTTCCTCCTAAATCAGGGAACTCGCTTGAGTTCTGGATCTTTTAAAAGACGAATGACGAATTCATCTTATTCGTCCCGGGGGTTGGAACTGTACAAGACAGAAGAAAGAACTTATTCCCATAAATCAGAGTAACACACTCATTCTTTATTAAAGATGTATAATAGCATGCAGTAATAATAACTATACATACAACAATATGAAATGTAATGAACAATACTTTAACATTTCCGAATTGCAAAGAATGTTTCTTGAAGTGAGTAAATCATATAAAATTCATAAAAATCATTTATTTATTTACGAAAGTCAACCATTGAAATTAATGAAAATTACTTGTATTCATTTGTAGAAAATTGTGTAAAATTGTGTAAAGCAGAATATCTTATTAGTTATGAAAACTAACTTATATGTTTGTAAAATAGGCAAGAATTATATTTCTTATTGTACAAGAAAGAAGAAACAACTTATTCCCACAAATCAGAGTAACACACTGATTCCATGGACAGTATTCTAAGCAATTCCCGCACGTACCTTCGGTGTGCACACGCATCATCAGGTTAAGCTAGGGAAATTTTCCATTGCTTTTAGCTGAATCATACAGATTACCTCAAAGAGCATTAATCGCTTGTTGTTTACCTCATAGAGTATATAATAAGTTATGTAGTTTTTAATCCTAATACTTGTATCAATTGTATAAGCATCCAACGTTTCATTATCTTTTTAGAAATATTCCAGCGATTGTGTAGACTTAGGTCAGGTTAACATCCAAGGTTATATGAATCTTAAAAGTTCTATAGAAGCGTAGAATTTGAAGGAGATATTGCATCAACATTCTATACTGATTTCAAATTAGAATTACGTTTGCTAGACTTACTAACACGGAAAGGAAACGTATCTATAGTCAGATGTTGTCAGTATATCTGCATGTTCCTTGTGTACAGAGGTCTACATTTAAAGTTTTCGAACGTAATTACAATTGTGAATCATATATCATTACAACTATTGTGTCATCATTTACTCGAAACGTGTCTTCTCTACAATCATCAACTTATGTCTTACGTTAATTGATTTTACAAGACGTATTTTTCTCCTATACGCCAATCTATCCATATGGAATGATCACTCGGTCTATAAACATCAAAAAGATCACGCCAGTTTTGCAAGGTTTATTGCCAATGTGTACACAACCTATGTTTATCTTTGGGATTGTTTCAGCTTTTCCAGTGATAACAACACCAACGCCCATGAAAGTCTACAGCAATATAGGTGATACCGCAGTTGCTTATGTTCACTTCTACTCGAATCGCCCTGATAATGAAGTGGACTGTTTCCGCGGCCTAATACAAGTTGATTGTTACTCTGAAATATTAAATGGTGACATCGAACTACCAGTGTTTGGAACAATTGTACCAACTATGGGATCAGTTGCAAGTGTATTAATTTATAACATGAGCCAGTATGGAATGTACAACATACGGATTAGTAATGGTATTGGAACATCTTCTATTGACACGGAAATAGTTCCTGAAGGTAAACTATTCAATGAAACTTTAAAATTGTTCAATTGCATGACTGTCATTGTATAATTCAATTTATATTGGTCTTTTTTTAACTAGCTGTCACAATGTCTGACTGCATATCGATTGTAAATTATTCATAATGCTTCTTTATGTCAATATCAAATTATGTTATCCGATGTCATCGTCTCAGCTTCGCGAATATCAAATGAATATTCTTTACAGTGTCCATGTTACTTGCTTATTTATGTAAATCAAGACGGACGTGTAAATCATTGTTTCAAAATATTAGCTAAATGATAAAAGCGTGACCTTGTAATTTCTAATGCTAACTCTGTAGATCTCATTATTACCTTTTTAGATAAACAACCCAAAAACCAAAACAATACAGGTGCAATAGTCGGCGGTATTGTAGGTGCGAGCGTCCTTGTTCTTGGTGGTGTTGTCTTCTTTGTGATATGGGTGAAGTATTTGCGAAAACGCACATCGAAAGCATCAGGTAATCCTAAGAATTGTTTTTATGTCGTTGTCGATCTTGTAAATTTCGTATGTTACCGATAACCGAGACATCCAAACCATTATTCTCCTCATGAAAGAATCTTTTCCTGAAGGAGCCTTTAGCAACATTGTTATCGGATATATCCCTGCGTGCCCCTGTGTATGGTTAACTAGTCGTTTGCATCTATACTTATATTAATTCCTGAGACTGACATTTATATCAAATATGTTTATTGTTCATGTAATTAACATTAGGCAACTGATAAGCATAATTAGATACTTGATTAATCCGCTTTTCACTACGTTTTCAGGAACAAGCTCATCAAATTTAGCCGTAGAAAGGTACGTTGAGTATTTCCATAGGAGATTGGTCTTGCTTTGTTTAATTGAAACAAAGTTACAAACCACTCTTTAAATGGAATTCTAAAATTTGTTCCGCTTGTTAATTTTGTTTTTCTATACAACATAAATATCACGTGTGATAATTTGATCTTTAGGCAAACAAGTAGAGGGGGACGTTAAAATAAGTCCTTATTTGCTAAAGTCTTTTGTCAAATAACTCTTTAATCTTAACTAATGCCGAGATGCATGTCCTTATTTATGAATCTGTTCCATCCGCTAAGACCTAAACTATATATATATATATATATATATATATATATATATATATATATATATATATATATCAATGATAGTGGAAAACGAAATAATCTAACTAATCACCATCATTGTGTTTACAATATGCACTACTGTTTCTATAGCAATCACTGACAATTCATGGCGAGAGTCAACTTGATAAGCCACCATTTACATTTTCATATTGTCTTATAGTTGGCATTTTGCCATAAACGCTATATATCAATACAGAATAGTACGTTTTAATTTACCCCAGTCTGTATTCATGACAAGATGTAGCGTTATGTAATCTTACTGCAATTTTTAATTTACTATTTTGCAGAGCAGGTAACTCGACAAAAGACAAGGCTTCAGGTAGGATTTATTGACATCAATACGTACGAATTTATCTACAGAGGGAACAGTGGTTAAGGACTATGTCATGGCCGAAATTTGATAATGAGTGGGTGGGGTTCGAATTTTTTATATTGAAGTAATTGGATAAATGTAGCACCTTTATCATTCATAGATATGTTAAAAATGCTTTCTTAAAGAAGTTAGAATAGAAAAATGAACTTGATACATACAATAGAAAGAAAAAATCATGTTTTAATTCATCATTTTTTGGTACAAGTTTTCAAAGAACTGAATGCACAAATATGTATACAATTACATTCATAACCATGCTAAGAGTTTCATTTAGATACACCGAGACTTAACTTTTTGAATTTTAATTTGTATTCCTTTATTTTTTATGCAAAGTACTGACATAGACACAATAATTTTCATTTTCTAAAGGCTCACTTTACACAAAAAAGTAGTACCAATGAATAAGCATGCTGGCCACTAATCGCTAAAATTCATTTAAGTTTAATAATTTGAAAGAAATCGTGACTGAAACTAAAACTTAAGTTGTTGATATCTATATGATGTTTGTAATGATATTGTGTTACGTTGAATGGTTTCATATTGAGAAAAAAATGTATTTATCAACATACACCTATTTCAATTAGCCTTCATAACATACAATTTAATCTAATTCATTAAAAAGATTAACATAACACTTTTTTGAAACACTTAAAGAGATGTCAATAATTAGGTCAGTTGGTCAACACTGTTTTTATGTTGTGCTACGTTTATTTACCAATCTTTTAAATATAGCCATGGATCTATACATATCTGAAACATTTTTCATTTTCCATCTTGGTCCAAGAACTAGGTTACTATATCAAATTATAAAGTAACTTTGTGTTCACTAAGGAATGCATGAAGGCTGATTTATGTCAAAATTGGTGAACATGTTAAGTTCAACGAAATCATGATCAATTTTGAAAACGGGTTGCATGGAATAAGAAAAATAACTATTCAAATTTCTAATACATACTATGGTAATGTATGTAGTGTCAATTGGCCCTCTTATGTGCATTTGTAATTTATGAATAAGTTGGTCGGTCATGGAAACTTGATGCTATATGTACTATCTAACATTCAAAAACATAAAAAAAATGATTGCATGCCTTTTTTTCATTTGAGTGGACAAATTGATATCTTTTTTTATATAGTAGAATTGGTATATGGCGGGGGGGGGGGGGCATGTGGGCTTTGGAAGGAAAACCCCTTAGGTAAACTCATTATCAAGGGAAACCTGCATGACTTCTTTAAAGAAAATCGCGAGAATCTGTTATTTACTAAAAAAAGGGCCATCGATTGATCCATAAAAACAAACAATTTAGCAAAATCAGTATGCGCTCAACACTATCCAACAAAGAAAACGTGGTGCTACATAAACACCATACTATCATTCCCGCAGCATAAGGTTGAGGTATCAATAGCTACACGGGCAAAACAAATTTTACACTGGCATGTAGATTTAACTTGGATATCATGTTTATCGACCATAAACCCAATTCACTGCGGAGATCTTTCTAATTGACAGGAAGAAAGCTTTATTCCAAGTTGTTTTTTAAATATTCAACCACCAACCACTTATTTTGTGCGTTATTGGTCGCTGATTGTCGTTTAACAGATTGTTTGATTGAATTGACAGCTTTTCGCCGGAAATGGTATTTTGCGATATCATCAAATAAGGTGAAACGGCTCAAAAAAGTCCGTCATCAAATTTCTTACGACAAGTACAAGGCAAGATGGAAGACGCAAATTTTGAGGATGTTGTGTTCATGCTTCTTTACACATCAACTTATATCTCATTTATTTGGAAATTTAACGCTCGGCTGCTCTACATCGAGGTTGGGTCTTTATCATTATGTAGAGTTTATCATCTAAAGGTTATCGTATTTCGAGAAAAGCTGTCCCAAAAATTGGATACGTTTTTCGTCTGCTGCGCTCTTACTACATGACAAAAACACCCGACGAGGTTCATTTGACATTTGACAATGCTTCTTTTCAATAATAACATTTGTAAGTTAACACGGCTTTTCTTTTATGCTTTTTTGTATGTTCATATTTGGGAGTGTTGATAATCTATTTCGGCCATGACATAGTCCTTAAGAGAGAGAATAACAATGAGCACGTTTATCACATTGTATCGTAAAGTAGCGTGCTTACCGGTTTAATTCTTAATGAATCAGATGGGAATCTAATTCAGGTTATTATTGTTTTTGCCAATATTCCCTTCAAATATTAATGTACATGTATGTCTTCACAAGAAAAATAAGATGATGATTTATGTGTCTCTGAAGCAGAAAAGTCCCTGTTTCATGTCATTGTAAGCGGTTACAATGTTACAGTTGTAATTTCAATGTTTTTTTTACAGGTATCCATTTGGACCTAGACGGACATAAGGACGTGTACTATAATATTGAGAGGTATATATTAGATTTTATAATTATTTATATATTTATTTAATTTGTGGAGCACTTTTCCCCACCATTACTACTATCAACATATCATGTATCAAAAGCTCAATGTCTTGTATGGGTTCTTCATGTATACGCCTGATGACGCTTTGGATATAAGGACATTCTTAAGAAGAAAAAATTACGGTTCAAAATAAAATATCGTTTAAACAATATCATTTTTGTAACTTTTTTGAAATACAGTCTAAGTTAGCTTTTGAAGGCATGATTCAGGTAGCGGCAATTTATGTAAGTATGTACACTTTATATGTGGTAAATGATTATTCTTCAGTGCGAATCATATAACAGTACAGCTGTTATGCACTTTAACAGAAATAGATTTCTAACTTAAAAATTTCCTCACATCTATGAACAAGCATTTACGACACTATTGAATATATTTACTAGGATGTTTCGATAAATAAATCAAGAATATTATTTTGAAGCTTTAGGTTTACTGTATGCCTTTATTTCTAGAAACGTATACGATGAGCTACAGGAAAGGAATGGAGATACACACGAGTATGAAGCAATCGATAGACAAAGGCGTATGTATTTTAAGTATATACTATATAATGAGCTATTTATGCATTTTCACAATAGCTATTACCAATGATATTTATATAAATGGATTAATACATATTTAGGGCAAAGGTTTACTTCATATAAAGGTCAAACCATTGATATTCTGCTAGGCAGACGGGATACTACCGTTTATAATACATGTAATTCAAATCATCCACTACCGTATGTTAAACGTGCGTGAAGAGGTTAGCGATCGTCATTCAGTCCTCTGTACACTTGGCCTTGGTAGTCCCTAATACTGATCCTAATTGCAAGAAAAAAAACTTTACCTTCAGCATCATAATTTATTTAATGTGTCACAACTGATGAAACTTCTTCCGACTTCAACGTAAAGTAAGTTGTCAGGCACAGATCGATGCGTTGATGTTTATCAAGTAAGAACACACTATATATTTCTAATTATTGGGTTTTCAAAAAAACTAACACGTGGATCTAAATGACTTAGAATGTTGGTTTTCTTTTAAAATAATTATTCTCTAAATGGTCATTTCAGAGAGCGACACAACTGTTCAAAAGAATAAAGAGTATGAAAATATTCAACTGCGCTGCCAAAAAACAACCTAAAGGAGGGAGAGGCATCAGGCAAGGGCATCCGTTACCATCTAATGTATTTATGTTATCTTACAAAACACTGAATTACCAACATAAGATAATTAAGAAAAAATACAGTTATAAAGAAGAACACAAGGAAAGGCAAATTTCCCATCTTTTTTACGATCCTTCACTGTTTCAAACGTTTAAGATTAAGAAGAACATTTTATTTCAACTGAAGCATATACAGCTCATGGTTGATAAAGAATATAACAATAAATTCATCTTCGCATACAATTGTAGGAAAGGTAAACATACAAACGGCCACACCCCAAGCCCACACCATACACACGCTCACACATACACACAACAATTTTTTATGTATTTAGGTGGAAAATGTCTTAAAGAAAGTTTCAAATGTTTATTTATATACATCTATGCATATTCTTATAAACATATACATACATACAAACATATAAACATACATATTATCTAAGAACTTTAATTAACTGGTCAGTAAAATACCGTGATGATAGCTAACTACCATCTAACTTTAGTTGTCTCCGGTTAAAAGCTTTAATACAATTGTCTGATTTCAAAATCTGAATAATTTTAAACATACAATTTTGATTGATATAGTACTCAGGTATCAGATGCTTTCTTATGTCATTGTAAAATGTATATATCCCTTAAACGCTCTCGTAACAAAGGTACAAATAAACATGTTTTTATTAACAGAATTTGGATATATCCAAACGTCATGAAATCCTGCATTTTGTAGAATGTCTCGAACTTTAAATGACCAATTTATAATATTACCGTTTCTATCTATATTATTTTTTTGATTGTGCATTAATGTTTTAAGTATACAATTAAAAGATTTCTCGCTATATAAGCTAAGCCAATATTTCACAATACGTATATATCTAGAAACATATAAAGGGAATCTTACAAGCTCGGCATAAATAGCAAGAGATGATGTACTATTTTTAACATTCAAGACCCATTTACAAAACTTTCTATGTACTGTTTCTAAGCTTTCTGCTTTCAAGTGACCCCATATTTCACATCCATAGTTAAGAATTGATAATACATTTGAATCAAATAAATCAAACATGATATTTACAGGGACTTCAAGATTGCTGAATAAAGAATGCATGGCACATACTGTTTTACCCTTCAAATCATGTGTTGCTGGCACGAAAGAGGCCATACTCGATAAAAGTATACCAAGATATGAAAAAGTGTCAACTATTTCTATAATGTTTTCATTGTATTTCCAAACATATTCTTCCTTGTTTCTAGATCTTTTAAAAAGTATCATGATTTTTGTTTTGTCTACATTTACAGTAAGACCCCATTTTATACAATATGTGTGTAGACAACTAAGGTATTCCTGTAAAGCCTCTTTCGTTTCAGAAAACAGTACACCGTCATCAGCAAATAACAAAAGATAAATAGATAACTGGTCAGCACTTAAACCATAAGACACTTAAGACATAGTGTTTGCTGATGGACACACTTCTATGAAATAGAATACTTTCACAGTGGAAGAGGATCTTGAGATATTAAGTTCAGGATTTGAACATATTCAAACTGATACATACGTTTTTAATCATTAAAAAAATAATACTTTAGACTGTATCAATATTTTTTGTGAATCTGTTTAATGTTTTGTTGTGTTTTGTTTTAATAACCAATTGCTACGATCAATGGTTATGGTTTATAATTTGAGGACAATGCTTTGAGTCTGTGTGTAACTGACGAAGATATGCACCTGCCGGTTGCGGACAAAATATTGCATCTGTTGGCTGCAGGACAAGAATCACATTTGTTAAATGAGTAATTGATAATATTTAAAGAATTGGGTGTGTATGTTGCGTACAATAGTTGCATCTATCTTTTGTGAACAATCCTTCTTAGATCAATGATGGCATAAAATGGTGTTCATAAACTTCAAAATGCAATTATTTAACGGTGTCTTACTCATAGAAAAATATCAAAGTCATGAAACGTCTGCTTAGATTTTGTGACTTTGATTTTATTTACACAAATGAACTCAAATTGGTCAAAATGATTATATATACTACAACAATCTAATTAATCTATTAAAATAATTCTGTCACAATGTTTGTTGTCATTTTCCAACAAATATTGACATTCCAATGGACACCCCACATTAATCTTATAATTGACCATATATGATAGTTGTTTAACGGAATACCTTGTATTTATGAAGCTGGATAGCATTGAAGTATCAAATAAACTGTAAATACATATATTTGTCACTTGTCTTATGCATGATTCTTTTTTTTTTTTTAATTGTTAAATGTGCTTTTCTACAGGTAAGAGAATGGGAAAAATGAAATTAAAAGTGCCTAAAGCATAACGGGTTTTGTACTTTTAAATCTTAGAATATACATTATGAAAATCCGAAACATGGAAATTTATACACACAAAAAGTTCGCAAAATATCTACTTAAAAAAGTCAAGAGTTGATCATATTGAGGCCAGGCAATCATGTCAAAACTCCAACCAGTAATAATTTCAATGTGTCCATCCGAATGGTATTACGCAGAAACATCCGCATATCTTCGATTTATTTTTACTATCATTAGCAAATCAAAGCTTCTGAAATTCAACAATTCCATTCAGCAATCTTATGGTTTGAGCTAATGCTTCCCATACGTACGGTGGAAAATATGCCAATTATTCGACATCAAGAAAAAAATAGGCGTTTCATTTTCTCATAGTCACAGCATCTTATTTGAGCTCGTGTAGGTCAAGGCCGATTTTTTTTTTCGACAAGAATAAGATATGAGGTGTTTTCCTAGCTCGGCTAATATTCTCTACACAATTCAACAATGGACAAAGTCAAAGTTACAATATTTATTCTTTTCTCAGGATTCACCATAATAAATTATGTTCTCTTGGAAATTCAATATCTAGCCTGTAAAGAACATTGTGCAGTATTGTGGAACCACTGAAAGGTGCATTGACCGACAAACCGGGACTTATCAACCGATTACAACGGTGTGAAATTCGTTTCAAACCAATAAAAAAAGACCCGAATATCAAGCCCCAAAGCTCCTGTAGCTAACAGAGCTAATTAATTTCTAAACGATACCCTCCTTTCCGATCGATGGAAAACACCGTTACCTACAGATCAGATGTAGTGTCTGAAAGTTTTATGATTTAGCTGTGTGTTCTCTTTAACCATGTAGTTAGGTTCCTAACTATTGCATAACTCATGTCTCTGTCAAGACACGTTTCGAGGCCTATGGAAAATACATAACTATACAATAAATCTATTTGCCATATAATACTCTGAGATCCAAAGCAGGACCGAACTGAACACGTTCTTCTTTGTCTATAAAGATGTAAAAATCTGTCAAACCAAAGAGGGTCACTGTCAGACCTCAGGAATTTCAGTCAGTCAAGGGTATAGGGCCAACGGAGCTTCGTGAATTCTAACAAAGTAATTTGTATTCTACAAAATAACAAAATTGATTACATAATTGAGATCTCAGTGTACCACCGCTTCTCAGAAATGTAAATAAATAACCCTTAATGACAAAATTTCACCCGATCAGTGAAAAACATCGCCATCCGTTGTTCGGTTTTCCTGTGTATTTATATACCTGCATGTTCTCTATATGTTCATAGATGTTCACAAACGTTCCAAGCAGGTTCCGCTCCCAATCATAATGCGTGCATTCTACCATTGTATCATTGGAGTGCTGAATGTGTCATTAAAGATTATCATTTATTGATGAAGATAACCATATTTGCGCTGTCAAAACTTTAAATTGAAATCATTTATGCTTTAGAAAAGTAAACGGAACCTCAAAGAAAGACAAATTCGCATCGGGAAACCCGACAGTTCGAAGGAAGACGCTGGCAACGGAGCAATGACCGACGACGGTGAACATTTCTATGAAGAAACAGAATTCAATCATCAAGACTCGACAGTCACAAAAGACCATATTACCGAGAAGACTGCACTTGGTCATTTCTAACACACAACAAAGGTTCATCACAGAATTAATGATGAGAACGCAGGCGAAAGAAAATTCGGTATTGTAAACGAAGCGACAAATCGAACATCTGACACGTATTACGTAACAAACCCGACAAATTGCGTTAAGAGCAATGCCAATCGGAACTTCTCGGGTATTCCATCTCGGATATAAGTGTAGGGTTACAATTTTTCGGGTAAATCGGCATCCGCCAATTAACACATTTTCTAAGCGTGCACGTTTGGTAGTTCAATGTGTATGGAGGTGTTGGACATCCTGATAAATCATTTTTTATCAGTAACTCTTACCAAATGGCGAAAATGTTGTTGTGACATGTATAGTTGTTTCCTCAATCAAATTTAACGACATTTAAGATTTCGCATTTAAGATCTATTTTTAAAAACGAAAGTAAAGTGACGTCATTCTCGCGGGAAACAATATGGCGGCATTCCTATTATTTCAGAGGTGATTTCGTTGGATAAACCCGATGTGTTCAGATTGGAGCAATGCATATCGCCAAAACTATGACGTCACAAATCGAGCGTATGAAGCAACGAATGAACGTAGCAAATCGGATTCCTATTTATAAGCAACTTGTGTGGAGACTAACGTCTTAGTCAAGTCAATCTGTAAGTCAACCTTCAACTAATTGCAACAGAAACGAATTTGTGATTTTATTATAGCTTCACACTTCCTTTATAACATATAAAAAGTCCTCAGAAATCCCACGAGGGGAAAATACTGAAAAATGCATTTAAACTTTTTGAAAAGTGGGAGTTTTTGCATGGTCCGAAGTTACCACCATAGAAAAGTACAAAGCGTGAACTGTCATCGGTAAATTTCGAGGTCAACTGGCTGTTGAAAGTCGCATAAAAGGGTAATGTTGAGCTTATTATCATTTATATCCGTCCTTACCTGATAAAAAAAAACATAATTTTATGTTCATGATTACATTTTAGAAGAAAAACTATTTTTGAAATAGCCTGCAAAATGCATTGTAATTGGTTTTTGTTGGTAATTTAAAAAGTGTTTGTTTTGTTTTATTTCTCCCGAAACACCGATTTAATGACCATTCACACTCAAATATATCTTTAAACATGAATAAAGTGACAAAAGTGCACCTTACAATGACAAATATATAAAATGATGATATTAACCTTGGAATAGCTGTTCTTTTTTTAAAACTACGGTGGCCCATTAGTGCCATTGTAGACAATGATTTGACGCAAACAACACATTTCTCTTACTCAATTAAATCGATCGTGTTCATATGTTAAGATTATTTAATTCTTAAACTATTTTTTATGCAAATTATGAAATAAATCTATTTATGATTTGTTTAATTGATTTTTACATTTGCTTAGTTTCTTAATATATGGCAAAATAGAATTAATTGAAGGCTAAAAATGAAGAGAAAATGTGGATGAGATAAAAATCGTCGGCATATATCTGGTGGCAATTGTAAATTACTCTGAAGGTGCATTTATTACTATAACCTATTGTATGATTAAGATATCATTATAGTCACATTTTTTTTTGTTATCATTTATCATTAATACATATGTTGTATGAACTATGAAAGTAAGGTGAATTACGCTAAACTCCAACCTTCAAACAAAAGAAAGATAAAGCAAGTGTGGTTGTGTTTGATTTAATATTTTCATTTGCAGTGATGTTAACAGAATAATACCACAATTAAAAATGCTGCAGACAAAATCAATGCGTTAAACAACTTGGCAGATATTTGTACATCATGCATTACTTCTTTCGTGTAAAACGATTTTGTTGGAACAATTTCTTATGAAGACAGGACAGAGCTTCAAAAACGAAAACTCAATAATTTACCATGAAAGGGAAGTAAATTCGTTTCTATCATTTTTATAAGTTTTCATGAGTTGTTTCCCTTTAAACGGTTCCCTCTGTTAAGGCTCTGTACACATATTTTAGGAAAGTTTGATATCAATTTCTTATTATTTCTGTAAAACTGAAACAGGCTCTACTGTTGTATGACAGGATATTCATCGGAAGTAGAAGTAGTCCTTATTTACGTATTCAGATAGTGTATACAATGGATAAATATTTATAAAGACCCGAAATTGTTTTATCGATTTTGAAAGCCACCAATTTCCAGCTGTAAATACTTAGGAATATTTGCACATTCAGAATCATTAAAAGTTCGGTAGCTGTTTCCATTCAATATTACACAGCATTACAAATATGTCTAGTTTCAATCAGATTTAACGTTGACTTACAACTTGTTTACTGTGTGAAAAAGCACCATTACAAATCGAAATCATGACTCATTTAGCAAGCAAAAGCCATATGGTCACATGTCTATTGTATCTCCTTGAGGCAAAGCCTTATCATTCTATAGCATGTATAGCATGTATACATAAATCTGTGTGCGGGTATACTTTTTTGTTAAAGATAAACAGGGTTTTTTTTTGCTAGATTAAATGAATGGACTTTTTTTACCAAAACTTAAAAATCAATGGGTTTTACTATAGAAAAAATGATTAAGATGAATGAAATTTATGAGTTTCTGGGAAATTTAATGAGACATTGTGGGCCAAAAATTATCACTGGGTTAAGCATTTATGCACTTGATTATATGGTCTTCTGTGCATGTGCGTTTGTGTATGTTTTTGTGTATAGATGTATGTATGTAATAAGAAAGTGCAAATTTGCACGTGAATTTCTGTATCTTCGAGTGTGTGTTTGGTTGTCAAAACTATTTTAACTCCAATTCTAAAAATACAGAATGTATTTCATACATATTATTTCTAGACGAACAAGGGAATCGTATACACTTCTTGTCTGGGCCTCTTGTTACGAATATTCCATTTCTACTTTTTAAAAGGACTCACAGATTGGGATTGAATCTCTTTTTTATCTAAGATAAACCGTCTTCTACTTATAAAACAAATTCATTGATTGCTAGAGTAACATAAAACTAGATTATTGACAGCTTCCCAACCCCGTTTATAACTAAACAGATTGGATAAATATCTTTAGTATTGCAGCTATTGCAAACCGTTTAAACTGGTTTATTTCGTAAAGAATGAGCTAAACTTAAAAGAAATTCTGTTATTTCTAGATGCCATCGTTACCTGGGTCTTTGGAAAGTTTGACCGCTCTTGTCTCGTAATGTTAGCAAGGTGCACAAGAAGGAATTCCTGCGTTTACAATAAAGCGGCTTGTCCACAGAAGCGCTCCAGTTCTTTAATTAAATGTTGATACGAAATCATTCCAATTACCCGTGAACGGTTCTCACGCTTAACAGCCTCATTTTCGCGATCTTCTGTCTAATTCTTTTGTCCGTGAGTTTTTTTTTCTTTTTTTCGGGTTCTCGCTTTTGTTTAAATACAGTGGCGGTAATGCTCCTAATGAAGTCGTATTGAGATATGTTCGATTGAAACCCTGACAGCCTTAGGAAAGTTTCTCTCCCGTTCGACCTGAGTGTATCTTAAAATGTTTAATTCTTTTGACACCAATTACGAATAACAAACAATGAATAGCCAGGGCTTTTCATCCTTAATTAACTTGGGATGAGGCCTATGCCTGTTGAATTGGGAGAAATCATATTAATGGAATTGCTGAACCACGAAACAAAAAAGCTTATATGACCTCGAACTCTTTGGAAAGTTGTATGATTTTAAATAGATTTCCAATTTGGGAGGTGCCTTTGATGGGCCCCTTTTATATAATCAGAAAAAGCCCTTATAGATACCATTATTAATGATGTCCTATACTAGATACCATACCTAGCCAATGTACGACGGATTGATGCTTACTGCAGAAGTGAGTGTGAAGTCCGACAGCAACGCATAAACTGCTCCCGAGTTCGAACACTTGCTTAACGAATTGAACGTAATTTGTTCGAGCTTCTCGTGCCAATTGATCAATTGCCTTTAACCCATTCCCAAACGCCTAATTTTCGACTGATTGAAAGAGTTTGCAGAGGACATTTCAAAATGTAATGAAATTGGAAAATAACCTTCTAATTGGGCAGAAAACATTGTGGAGAAAGAAAAAATTGCTCGTCACGAGCAATTTCTCCTTTTCCCACAAAGTTCTCCCGAGTCTTCTGCAACCTACTGGTCAAATGTCGTTATTGTTTGATAATTGGTTATATGGGAAAGCAGGTGGTTACTTGAAAATGATATATCAGAGGCGTGTGAGAAAGTATTGGCAATAGTGATAAAATTGCTCAGAGAACATCGAATTCTTGCTAAATTACTGTTGCAAACGGCATAAAGCTCAGTCAAGCCCACGAAGAGGAGTAACCCAGATATCAAGATGTTCCGCTTAAGTTGTCAAATACTGAAATCTTGGATCGCACTGCATGTAATAATACCCGCCCTTTTGTTCAAGAATTATATTCTTCAATTTTACTTTTATGGCTTTCTTTTATTGCTCGAAAAATTGTAAATCTATAATTTCCCCCTTATTCCAACGGAGGTCTTAAGGTCGCATTTTGCCACATGCTTTTGTCGAATCATTCCAGTATAAATTTACATTTCGATCGTTTTAATTCGTTTGGGTCACCGGCTTTACTGATCATTACGTTATTTTCATATCTCTTTGATGCTTTAGAATACGTAAAAACCATTGTTCAAACCCAATCAATTAGAATTAGTCCATAAATCAACTTTTGCTGTATTCGACTTTGGCACTCTTTGCTGTTTTCTTCTCACAAGTAATTATTTCTTTTTCTATAGCCTACTGAAAAAAATATATGTCAATATTTTTTGCTTTGCATTTTTTATTATAAACTATGTGCAAGTCAAAAATATGATTGTGTTCTGCTCTATTAGTAATGGTTAACAGTCCCAATAGCTTACTGTTCAGGGAGTCCGACATTGTATACAAGGGTACGAATTCGAGACATCAATGTTCCTTTGGGCGACAGTGGTGCAGAGGTAGAGCGTCGGCCACTTGTACATAGGGTGCCGGGTTCGATTCCTATTAGGGGAGATGAAGATTGCCGGGATAAGCCCTCAAATAGGCGCGATTACTGGTTAAGTATCAAGGAAGAGGTCATCGAGGTTAAATTCCAAAAGCTTCAAGCTTCCTTTCACAATAGATGTATAAATAAAGGTTAAAGCAATGTTTGTAATATTTTACCCGGTATTAAATGAAGACATTGAAACATGGATTTATTCCTCTCCTCATTCCACTGGTCAAGTATTATTTATTTCTTCACATTAAGGTAGAATACCCATAATCAGCCATTTTGAAAGTCATTCCTTCATTGTATTACTTCGGCCGTACTCGGTACACATTGGTCTTGGTTGGAACAATTGGGTTTAATGCGAATAGCTCCGGCCGAGATCGATGTGGTACCGAGAACGGCCGAAGTAATCGGACGAAACAATCAATGAGTTTCAAAATGCCGGATTATGAATATTCAACCTTTATTATACACATTAATAAAGTCAAAAGAGGGGGGTATAATGTAATCACATTCTATTACACTATTATAAAATAATCACATATAAAAGACACTTCAAATTTTAACCTTCCTTCCAAAACACTTAAACTGATTTCAAGTCAACGTCGTTGGTAAGAAAGTTCATGAAATTCATAGAGCGAAATAATTGAAAAATTAAAAATGATGAGACCTAATTTCCGACAGCTGTGGTTGGTAGTTTTCGGATAGTTTTACCCAAAATTGTCTTATTAAAGTATCACACATTGAGATCGAAACATGTAAATATTGTAAAAGAGATATCATGCGCAAGTTGGTAATATTTGAGACCCTGGTGCTGACAGAGCTCTTTATGCATTGCAATGTGAAAGATATCTTTGAACAGTTTGCCTTAATAAGATCTGAAATACTTAATTCAACTGGAATAACAACGAGATATTCGGGAGAAATGTTGTTTTTTCTCCAAAACTCTAAATTTGAGTGTTGCAATCATTTGTACCACGGAATCAACACCAATGTTTTAAAGATAACAACCATATACTGTATATGACAAAGACACTATTTTATGCAAGACGTTAACTTTGCACTTTCTTGTCACAAATACAAATACAACTTATCAATGCTATAAAGTACATGTTATCTCATATAAAGTTTTTTTCATTGTATTTACTTTTAAAAAAAAATGTTGTTATATTGCATTTACTTTTTCAACTTGCTACTGAAGGAGTAACTCCACTTAATGCGACAAACATTATTAGCTATATCGTGCATTGTTGAGGCCTCAATGTTGTGCATGCTGCTAACTCTTAATGCAAATGCTTCCTTTATAAATTTTGCTAAAGGTTTATCCTTGTATGCTTCAGCGACTTCATCTACCGAGGTTTTCAATAAAATCACTGAAATTCCTAATGCTCGCTTAACAATTATTCACAGAAAACTCATGTTTAAAGTATATTTAAAACGTACATCTTTAAGATGCTATAAAAATGAGTTTTCAGTGAATAAGTGTGAAACGAACAGTATACATTAAAAATGGATATTGATTTAGTGATGATGATTGTTTGAATCATCTGTTTAGCATTTGTAGCTCACACAACACAATCTGTGATATAGTCCCTTTAAAATCAAATCGACGTAAACAGAACCGGTTATTATAGAGCAATGCGAGGATTGAAAACATTGAAAGAGAAAGAGCCGTGGAATCGGAGCGTACCGATGTATTTCAGATATTTGACGGCGATTAGTCCATTCAGTTATGTGTCTAGATAATTAGTACTTGTCATGTGTATGGTTTTGGCACAGACATAACTTATACCGATAATACCTGTTGTTTTAATGTATGTTCCTCTGCAGGAATGGCTCTTTTCTAATACATGTGTACGTGTTCTTGGAACTGGTTTGGTAATTTTGACCGCTTTCAACAATATTACAGTCATACCACAGCGATCAATGCAACCATAAGTTCTCCCTTAGAAATATTTTCACAAATATTCATAAAAGGCAGGGCTTTATAGTTCCATCGCAGTTTTGGACCAATAGTTGAAATTGCGCTCCATATTAAATCTATCGACGATAGTGTTTGCATTGCTATGTGGGAAAAAGTATGTTACATATGGAAAAAAAGCGGGGAGTTTTCGTGTGGAAGTTCATGTATAGCCGAGACGCCAATTTTCGCTGCAATACAACTTACATTTTTCTGCGTCATCGATAGTTAGCTTTGTGCATGTTTAACCTGGTTTCATCGCATATCAAGAAACATTTTCTAGACACATGACGATGAAACTATGATCTTTGTTCCTGACACAAATGATTCAATAAACATAAAGTTATTTTGAATGCTTCACCATTGTTGTTGATGCTTCTTTTTCAAAATTTTCATTGAAGTGCAACTGGTCATATGAAATCATTAAAGATGTATATATATTTACCCAAGGAAAGTGATGTTATGAACTGATATAATAAATACTTCTAAGATGGAAACTAGAGTCACATGAACCGATCAGTGTGTAATATATAAGCATACAGTATATCAGTCGGTTTTATACAAGTGATTTAAGGATGCACACATTTTCGAAAGCCGTATTTTATCTGCACATGTAAAAAAGAAAAGCAATCGAAAAGGCAACACTTACAAAAAGGTAAGGATGCGCAAACGTTCACATGTCGCTCATCGTTTAAAGCAAAAAGCAAACAAACAGAAAAATAAAATAAAAAACTGAAATCAACGATTCGGCGCCAATTGGACCAATTACGAAAATTCCCAATAAATTAGGTAGAAATCCAATACGGCTGTCTGCGCACGCGGACCTGATCGCTTATCAGCAAGAGCGATCCGATCTGGATTTACGCCTCTCTGGCTCGATCGGCGCTCAGGACTAATGTTGCGTTTGCGCTCCGCTATTTAAATTGGATTTTAATTACTCCGCTCGTTTGTCAGTACTTTTCTCCGGAACGTATCCGATGTCGAAGTCCGAAAGTAATGAAATACTATACATCTTGGATTAGATCCACGTTGCTTTGTTTGTTTGTATGTGTTTAACGCAGTGTCGGCAATATTTCAGTCATGTTACGGCTTTTCTCGATTTCACTAGCACTTTATTGTCCAGGGTATTGAAGTGTCTTGCCAGCGGGACACTCGCACGAAATATTCCAATTGTCCGTATTGTCGCTGGAAACATTGGAGAGGATTTCACCTTAATGGTCTACCATCTTAATCACTTGGCCACATAGGACCCGTTAATAACATTTTTTATTCTATCAAATGCTTGATACTTTCACAAGAAAACGCTTCATGAATTCTTATCTTTGTATCGAAGTGACCAAAACTACCGTCTTTTAATCAAATGATAAAATGTAGGTCTATGAAATATTTTGTATTTATGTTAATTCTTGTATTGCTGGAACCTACTTTATGCTTATGCAAACCGATTAGATCCAGGTCAGCCGTCAAGTAATTTGGCGGATGGCGTGATATCTAACCTGTTTGCTTCTCTGAGTATCTTTCTTCAACAAATTTAAGCAGATATTTAAGGTTATGGAATGCAGATGACACAGAAAGCTTGTATTAGAAAATTACCCAGCATACTAAGTGTTCGGGACCATATAGACATGAAGCAACATTTATGAATGATGATGCACATCTATAACGATTTCGCTTTCGATCGTTGTACATAATCCCTATAGCCACTCACTCTGTATCATGATGGGTATAAAAATAAATTCGCATGTGCCATTGGTAGTTCGTTAAATAACTTAAACCCGTGGTAAAGTGGCGTAGGAATCCTGGATTGATTCCCCCAATAGTTGACACCGAACCAAAATTAATTGTTTAATTAGTAGTCTCGAGCCTGGCATATTTGAAATGTCAATCATTGCTGTGATCATGTGATGTGTACGGCGCGTACTGAGGAAGACCAAGAAGTCAGTTTATCTCCATAGTGATAAATACGTACGTGTACAGTTTAAGATTTGATTTATGCGTCGTTTTCCACATGATTTTCAATCATATCGCTTACCCATAATTCATTGTTGTTTTACCAACACTGTGATAGCAAATAGTATATTGCAAAAACAAAAAGAAAATAAAATGGCGAGGCATGGTAGCATTTAGAAAACAAAAATGTTCGAAGTTTGGACATGGAATTAATAATAAGCCCTTATCGTTCTGGAACCGACTTCATGCTTACCTGTGATCTTACCTGTTTGCTACTCTGAGTATAATTCCTCATCAAAATTAAGCAGATAGTTAGGGTTTTGGAAAGGAGACGATACAAAAATATTTTTTAGAAAATAACCATTTTTTTCTAAGGGTTAACAAAACGTTCGAAGTTTGAACATGAGATTAATACTTAATCTGACCAGTGATTCTACATTGATTGTCATAAAGCACCCGCCGTCGTTCGACCATTAATTCTCGATACATGACATGTGCTTAGGCCGCGTCATTTGTAAACGTCTCAGCGTGTTGACAACAC
>OX401409.1:15053826-15093498 GCA_947846245.1 Cerastoderma edule | reverse complement strand
TCAAAATACAGCTAACCATGAACCTTACCATCTAAAATCTATCAACTTTTGATGAAGATAAAGAGGTCAATAAACTAGAATTCATTAAATACTTTTAGAAATCTAACTTCCTTTTTTGCAAAGGAAAGTTCTAAACTTCATTTGCATTTTGAATTACTTGGTAAACTCATTATCGTTACAGGGAATCTGAAAATACGGTCCACCATAGTATGTTCAAGGACAATAAATACCGTGAATACTATCTCATGGCATAATCGTAACCAAATTCGAATATGCCCATTAACCTTTTGTCAACGTCAAATCGAGGGGAATAATATGTTTAGTGCCAACGGAGGTGTCTGGACTTTGACCATAGACCCAGTCGAGTGGAAGGACACCAACATTACGTTTACATGCGAGACACCTAGTCCTGGTACCGAGGATGCTCCTGTAAGAGAATCGAGTACTATTGTCGTATCAGGTAGGCATTGTATTTATTCATTAAACGTATTGAATACTTCTTATTTCATTCATGATTTAAATTTCAATCAATGCGTTCAACAACTGAAACAAATGTAGTAAATGCGTGTATCCCGAACAATTATGTTTAATTGCAGTTTACGTATGAATATATCTGTTTGGGGCTAGACATATGTATCGCGGCCAGTGTGTCATCCCTGAACGACTGTTCCATAGATTTTCCTCGCATATGAACTGGGGGCATGTGCTAGGTAAACCGTTGCCGCTATTTCTGTGTAAATTGTATAAAACAATAGAAAACTTAGTTAAAAATGCGATTGTTAATAAATACCAATATGTTCCAGACAAAACTTAAACATTGCATTTTTATAACTTCTGCTCGTTATGGATCAACTGCAGCTTTGATTGGTGATACTACTACCTTGACTACATACGAGAACGCTAAAGGTATGAAGTTTATTGCCATGTCAAATTGTGTCGATCTTGTTGATATCATTACAAAACATAGCATAACATTATTTTATTTCAACATTAAGTACATAATCTCATAGTTATTACAATTTTATGTTTACAAAATATTTTAAGTTTATTCCCATGTCATTGTGGATATCTTGTGGGAATCATCAACACCAAGTGGCAGTGTATACAGGCTTATGATACCTGAAGTCAGAACATATAATTCTAATAAATCATGTAATGTTCTCATTTTCTTGATCAATTGCAGTTGTCATAGATGATACCTCTAAATTGACTACATATAAAAACGCCATTGATATGAAGCTTATGGCCATGTCAAATTGTGTCTATCCTGTTGGAACCGTCAAAATCACGTGGAAGTGTGTACAGGCTTATAAAGTAAGGAAGCAGGATAAAGAGCAGAACAACCATAGTGTGAATTTAACATGGTTACATGTACATCAAATACACTTCGTTCCTGCTGATTGTCACGACGACAATTCTTTTCTTGTCTTCAAACTATTAGTAAAGGATTAATTGGAAAATCCGTTATTTTCTAATGTAACATGAAAAAATCACGTGTGTCTTTCTTAATACTATTTTTTAACGAATACAGATACGAATATTTTATTCAGACGTAGAATTACAAAGTTTCTTGTCATTTCAATTTACAAACAAATATACAAAAACTACAAGGTCAAAGTGAATGGTGTCTTATGATATATCACGATAAACATACGATATATTGTTCTGTGTCAAAATATATCATTATTAACCATGCACATTCTATTATCAGAAAAAGGCTTAGTGGGCACAATCAAAACCACAATCATAAAAAAAATATTTCATACTAAAATCGCTTTATCTGTAGAAAGCATTCAGCA
Organism: Cerastoderma edule; assembly: GCA_947846245.1. NCBI lineage: Eukaryota > Metazoa > Mollusca > Bivalvia > Cardiida > Cardiidae > Cerastoderma > Cerastoderma edule. Next base: position 15,091,699 of record OX401409.1, on the reverse strand, counting down.
GATTTCTAAAGAGAATAGTATATAACCGTTGATCATTCTTGTCGAATTACTTGATATTTGCACGTCGAAGCATGTTTATTGGGGGTTTTTTTCGTCTTTTTTTTAGCAAAATCTAAACTTTGGGTTAATAAAAAACACACTTGGACGTTTTAAATCTGTACCCTCTGCCTAAGGGATACATATATGTTTGGAGCAGCTACTATCGAAAAGCATTTGTAGGTATTCAAGCGCAATGAGCTCGTTCAACAGATTATCTTCCTTTTGATGAAGTTCGAATACGAGTACAAAAAGAAATTCCGATAATTTATTTTCAGAGTAGGTAAATTGCATATGATACATCCATTTCTTAGTCATTGCTTACAGGGTAATACCATAGACATACAGGTGAAGTATGGAACGGTTTCATTTTGCGTATTCATATGCAGTGCGATCGTTTTATGGCAATCAAAAATAAGCATTGTATCAATATCACAATGGTAGGTTTTGAAATCGTACCTATACTTTTTCTGGCTTCAGTTTACGTCAATGAAAAATATATATTCATTAATCACTTATATCTTCTTTATATCATGTCATTCCCAGGTCCAGACCACCGACGTTGCTTGTCAACTGGTCATTCTAACCACATACACGTCCGAGTGTTCCGACATCAACCGACCATGTGCTGGCCATGGTACCTTTGTTAAAGGAAGTGTTGCTGTTTTGCCTGTCTACAGACAGAGGGGAACGCTTCAAATGGGTCAAGGTTAAAGCGACATTTACAGATGGAACTAACATTATAGAAAAGATTTCTGGTCGACTGAGACAAAAAGGTTATTCAATCATTAAATTATTTATTGTTAAATATCATTTCGAAAATAGAAAAGCATGTGTTATCTTATTGTTCTCTAAGGCCACATTTGATTACATTTCATCTACTAATATCATGCTGCCTTTCATTTCCAAACGAAAAACAAAGTATTCACATCTTTATTAGAAAATGAGACAACATGCCTTTGGTCAGATCTCTAGACTGAAAAATCATTATATCGTATGCCCGATTTATACAAGCTCATTCAAAACTGATGACATTGGTCGGAATTTGACTGTGAGATACGGATCGGCATTCCTTAATGTAAGGAGTAAGTCGTTTTATACTTGTATGTAGTATACTGGCATCCAAATGTTAAGCCTGAACAGAGACTAGTGTTATTCAGAATGATCTTTCTTAATTAAAGTTTATTCAATCTGCCCTATCAGTCATATAGCGTTCCAAAGTGATAGAATGTAGTAACAATACATCAATAAAACGAAATCCTTTCATACATTCGCCATATGTCAGTCACATCTGAAATATGCCAAGTTTCCGGTAACAAAAATATACCTTTTTACACTATTTATTGCACATTAATGCCTTGCTGCATTGATATGCGAACACACTTTTGGTAAATGGTATGATATGAATAAATCATAGTGCAATACGTTAATTGCATATTGAAGCAGTAAGTTTTTAAGACTTTTCAATTGGTAGAGGAATAGCTTTACCAAATCCAACTTAATTGATTGTTCATAGATATACATATATGCGTATTGGATTGTGTTGCTTTTGCAATTAGAACAGATAATAAAGATTTTAACTATGACTTCGCCATATGATAACTTAATATCAACCTACTCTTGAATATGGTATGAAATGAATCAAACATTGTGCAACATGTTAATTATATATATAATTAGCAAGCTTGTAACATATAACACTTTAGTCGATATAGGAATACATTTTATACCAAACTATACTGTATTGAGTGTCAAGAATACTGGGGTGAACAGAATTTATTTGCAATTGTTGCAAAAGTTACCGAATCCCATCAATCGAAGACCCGACGTGAAACGCACAAAGTCAATACTACCATTTTCCTAAAGTGTTAAGTTTGTCAGTAATCATTTGATTAGTATTATGTTTGTGTCGTTGTACACGGAACACTCCGTATCTTCTTTTAGGTGAATAAATAAAGATATAATCTAATAATGAACAGGAATAGCACAGTCTTAAATAAGACGATGTGTCAATATTAGTGACAAATTGATTCCCAATCTGAGAGGAGAAGGGAATGCTCACTCGACAATTGTTAAAGCATGGGTATCTTTACAGTATCGCCATTACTTCCTTAATACCATTACCACGTTTGTATTCCATTGTTCATTATAAATTCATCATGTTGTCTATACATATGATGAAAGCTGACAGATAAGTTTTTTAATCAGTTAGTTGAATTTGAACCTGCCGTGGTGAATATGGTATTTGCGAACTTCGACGCTAGATTTTATTCCCAATTAAGACCAATCCATTCGTTGTGGAATGTGCTTGGGAAAGACATGTGTCCAAGTTTGAACTAACACATCTTTGAGGTTGAATGAAAAAGTGAATCATCGTTGCTATATAACTTACACAAGTACATGTATATGAGGTGCCGTTAGATTAAGACAAAGAAAAACATATATGCAAAGTGATTTTTAAACAAACACGCTTTTTTTCGAAATTGTTTCCAAATGTGTTGGATAGAACCTATAATCTTCTAGTTTCAGATGCTACAGATACTAAACCTTTGGATACAGGTGCGATAGTCGGGGGTTTCGTGGGATGAGGTGTGGCTATACTTATCGGTGTTATAATAATTTAAGCATGGATTACCTGTACACGAAGAAAGGTGACAACATCTGCAGGTAATGTGTTGGTTCCCTGGCGAGGAGACTAACAGCCTTTTATGATGATTTTATACCAGGACCCTATTCAGGTGAAAAGTGTTCATTGTGGAGACTAATAGCCTCTTATGATAATTTCATACCAGAACCCAATTCCGGTAAAAAGTGTTCATTGGTGTAGGAAATGTTCCACCGAGCTTAAGACTACAATCTCGTACATATGCCATGTATGTTTAAGGTTATCTGATTCTAATCAATCAGTTCAACTTTGTGATTGTCATCTTGCTGCACATGTCTATGACGACTTTTAACAACTGGTGTATTCTAGTGACTATCTTATATCTGCAACATGTTCTTATTCTAACCAACTAGTATTCAATTTCTTAGTAAATAAAATATGTGTGTGTAGAGCACAACAATTAATCGATGAATAAATCGAAGCAAACACACTAAATTGAACAGCCACCAATAACGGCTGGTTTAAAAGTAACAGCTCATAGCGAAATTCTTCCAAAGAAAGTGAAATTCTGTTTTTTTATTATTTGTCAATAAATACCATTAGTTGCCATAGTCAGTAAACACGAGCGATTTGGCGTTTACGTAAAAGAATATTTAATTCCCTGTAGGGATACAAGTTCCAATCAAATATGCATATCTTTAAGTCTGAATAGTTATTGCAATGTATACATCCTATATTTGCATCGTTTCGTATTCTAATCGAAAAGTGTGTCTCGTTAGTTGCGAGATGAAGATGACACGACCTAGTAGTGTATCCAGAAAGCAGTCATAGGCAGAGCATTTGTTGAACTTTAAGCTTTCGTTACAATCGATGTAAAATAAATCAATTAGAAAAAACTATTTCTTCGAAACTTTCATATTTTGTTTGTTGTCCCAAAAGGTAACATGTACATCAATCTAATGAATTTGTTAAGTCCATGCCTACAGCAGCGAGTCATGGTATAAGTCCTTGTACTTGCATAATACGTATATGTTATATCAACAGGAAACACGCTTGCACGAATCAACCAATCTGATACACCGGGGAAGAGGTAATATTTGCTTGTTTAACATGCATCTTGAACTTTTCAAATAAGGGGAATGGTAACGCCAAAAATCATATAATATGGTCACATGGTATAGTTATTTAGGATCGTTGTAAATTGAATTTCAAAGTCGGGGACACGACTGAGAATTTCAAGTTTTCAAATCAGTCATGCACAACAAGTTCGTTTCCCGATATCCGATGATCTGTCTTTTTCATAGAGTGACCTTTAACAAGATAACTCATTCATTAGTTTTATTTTGATTGTATCTCTAAGTTCAGTACAGATAACAAACATGATAACAAACATTATAGAGCTTAGCGTCCTGATAAAACCAGATAATTGTTGAAAGAGGCGAACTATACTGATCAAGAACATATACAGATTAAGCCAGTCATTTCTGATTTCAAATTCTACAATGAAGTTGTTAAATAATTGAGACTGATGGAGATGGTACGATAGATACATGATTCATTCATTGAGCGTCATGCTCTCTTGTTTTATATTCAGAAGACATGTTCACGGGGAACGAGACAAATGTATGATAATTTTGCACTGTTACATACTTTTTTCAACTAAGGCATGTTTAGTAAAGTTTACCAAAACAAACGTTTTGTTTATCTTTACAGCGAGCACACTTCACCACAGGGCAATACATCAGGCAGGTTTTGCACATTATTTGTTAAGAAGTTTAGAAATATTCTTATATTCACATGGCCCTAAGAGTAATATCCCGGGTGTCAGATACTATTATATGATGGGGAACATCGAAAGCTTGAAGGTTATTAGCTCTCGATGCCAGCTTTCTGGAAACATAACCAGTACTAATGCCGATTAACAAGGCGGTTCTTAAGACACTGCTTGATTCCAGGAAGTAAATATACCTATATGGTTGCATGCAGTTGTGATCGAATTATTAAATCTCTCATGAATTGCCCATAAAAAAAATCTCAATCGAACATGCTGTAAAAACTTGCGTGTTGCTTTATGTACAGCAGTTTACCGAGATTTAACACAGACTGATCACATTTCATTACCGATTAAGCACATAACTTGCTTATTAAACAAACTTGTCGATGTAATGCAAGGTATGCTGTATGTCATTCAAATTCAAACTGATAACCGAGTTCTTGTTTAGATTTTGAAACCGGCTTTCATAATCGATTTTATTCGTTTTTGACCTGCTTTTAAATTTATCTTAAAGGTATAGAGTTGGAAGTGGGCAAAGGTGTGTACTATAATATTGAGAGGTAGGTAGGAATTCTCAATTTATGACTATGAGGGTATCATTTATGTATGATACTACCTTTGGTTATTAACTATGTCCTTTAAACAGTTATTTCGGGTTTGAGCAAACCAACTTTTATGATTTTAATTTTGTTTTCTTGATTTTGCAGTGTCCAAATCTATATATGACAATTGACCAAGCATTTGATTTCTAAAAACACAGTTTTGTTTTACCATTTCGTGTTTACTTAAAACGTTTCCTTTGTGAAGTAATGTACTGTTGCAAGATTAAATGTGTTTAAAATCCCCGTTTTGAAAACACCTTTACACAATTATTTCAAATATTTCATAAGAGATATAGATAAAATGTTATCAATGTCTCTGATAGTATGTGGAGGATGTTTCTAAGTTAGATGATTATGCACCAGGAATTGCTCTAGTCCATTTTCTGCTGTACTATTGCGGTTTAGTGTTAAGGGTTATCAAGGTACAGTCTGCGTTTTCCATGCCTTAGTAAATGATATGTCAATAATTGACAATATAGATATGTGATCGTCTTTTTTACTCAGGTTATAAGAATAACAAGTCCTGCCATTGTCAGAAGACTTCCAGTCATTGTTCTTGACAAATGAAATAACCTAATATAAAAAGAAAACAAAAAACAGCATTCCTAGTATGTCTACATGTAAACTACGTGTGTATCATTTTGTTGATAGAGTAATGCCTGCATGTTTGAAATAAATTATCGCAAATATTATTGATTCGTAATTCCTTCATTTTTTCACAATCTATATGTGTTTTACAACAGGAACACGTACGAAGAGCTGCATGACAGACTAAATGACATACACGACTTCGACGTTACCATTCTCAAGAACTATTTTCGAACTATTTTGTAGTAATGTTGTGTAATTCGTACAGTGCATTAATTCAATAATTTTAGCGTTATGACAAGACAAGTACATATATATATATTAGTTGTGTTTTCCACCGTCTTTGATATCTTAGTTGACTTGCAGTATCAAGACGTGCAATTTAAAAATATCGAGACATACAAACAAAAAGAAGCACGTGTATTTTCTTTAGCTCACTCTTTCATAATTGCATACAGAGACGTATTCAGCTGAAGACATTTCAAAGCGCGGTAACTAAAAGTCCATGTCTCATTTTTGTAGAGAAAATTTTTTGTATTTAACAGGCTCAATGTAGTTTTTGTACATCACAAGTGTCGTCTGATGTTATTTGGGTAGATATAGGGGACGTTTTGACAGTATTGAAATAAAGATTTTGTATTGTATTGTATTGTCTGTCTGCATACAACACATCCATTAACAAGTTATTTTGTGTACACCAAAGGTATTGCCTGATGTTGTTTGGTTGATATGTCGGTATCTAACATATCCATTAACAGGCCCATGTTATTTTGTGTACACCACAAGTATTGTTTGAAGTTGTTTGGTAGATATAACATATCCATCAGCAGGCCGTATGCAGTGTTTGTACATGACACGTGCTGTCTGATGTTGATTTGTTGATATATGTGACGCTTTTACAGTATTTTAACATATCCATTCCAGAAGCCGATGCTGAACTGTCGACTGATAGGGGGATCCATATGAAAACATGTAGCTTTAAAGCTCATAATCATACAGGAAACCCGTTAAATAGAACGCGCTGCTGCTTCTAATTTGGGTAAACGTGTTCAGGTTACGTTCTAATTGATGCCTCATCACCTTATTGCGTGTCCGTACAAGTTTGTCTAATATCCATACAGCTTCCCCGTGACATGGTTCAATGTTGTTTCTGCAAATCCAAATAAACAGTCTAATGTACTAACTTTTCCTCATGTATTTCAATTCCTATTTACACTGTTCATTCTCACAAGAAAGTAGATGTATTGATAAGCATTTGACAAAATGAAGCAGGTGCTCGGCCTTGATTAGAAACAAGAACCCCTCTGTGGTGTGTATGGATCAGGGTACCGTTTTATTAACCGACTTGTGGAAATTATTGGCGTAGGTAAACACGGATCAACACGAAATGTATCCTAATTGAAAGTATACTATTGCAATGAGACACATCTTTGGAAGCAGCTCGTAGGGACGATTCCTATGATGATTTACTTTGCAATATTGCTTGAACTTACGCAAATGCATAGAATATACAACGCTTTCCAGGTACAAACATGTATCTCAAACCTAGAAGTCTGCTTTGTCAGGGACCAGGATTCACGGAACTGTATATATCAATTTGGGGGTCTAGGGCAATCGGAACTATAAGCTCGGGTATAAGTGTAGGGTTACAATTTTTTGGGTAATTCGCCTTCGGCATATAAAACATTTCCACAGGGTCCACATTAAGTAGTTCAATGTTTATGGAAGTGTTGGACATCCTTTTAAATAATTTTGTATCGCTAACTCACAAGAAATGGCGAAATGATAAATTGTTACATATAAAGTTGTGGTCTTGATCAAATTGAATGACTTTTTAGATTTCACATTTTTCACACGAAACTAAAGTGAAGACATTCTCGCGGAAAACAATATGGCGGCATCCATAGTTTTTTAAAGAGGTGTGTTTATTGGATAAACCCGATGTGTTCAGATTGGACTAGGGCACATTCATTCAACTAATTCGTTTCCCATTCGGTGAATATGAAAACTCAATATCTACCGATGCGATTTCACTGAATGATCGATTGAATTTGCCATGAATCACCTAAAACGAAAGAAATTGTTTGCACGACGTTAGACATTAAATTGATCAAGGGCTCACTCTTGGATACATCTTATATTTTCTCGTCTTTTTAGAATTAAATATCTGGTTCTATAATGTCCTAATCGAGTCAATTTTGAATACCATGGACATCTTCTTCTTCTTTTCGTTCGCTCTACACAGTAAAACCAGTCTCCCCGATGAATTTGGCGCTCTTTTTCAGCTCCTCTACGTCTCCATGTAGCTTGCGATTCAGTTTGACAGCTGGTGGCCACGTTTCAGTTCTCTGCTGGTTGTATCGCATGCATTTTTGGAGGACATGCTCTGTAATCTGCTCATCTTCACTATATGGACAGAATGGTGGGTGATTGTACCAGCTTGTATTTTCTGTACATATGAGAATTTAGTCGGTTGTGTCCTGATCTCAGTCTAACAATTGTAACCTGTTTTGGCCTGTCAAGCTGATGGTAAGCATCCGTCTCTGGTTTGGGCCTCATTTGATAATAGCTACTCTCTCAGTGTAGCTTACACTGCGGTTGGTTTGTTCAGACTTTGCTCCTTAATTTGCCAACTTGTCTGCCTTTTCGTTACCAGGAATTCCACAGGAATGTGCAAGAATCCACTGGATCACAACTCTGCAGACGATGTTGAGTTGGTGAAGTGTTCTGGCTAGCTGGGGTAGTTGTCTGTTTGTCAGGGCCTGGATAACTGACTGAGAGTCTGTGAGAAAGACGACACAAGAGCTTTCATCTGCCATGTTTTCAACTTTCGAAATGGCTGTCAATATTGCTTCAAACTCTGCTCTGTAGTTGCTGCAATAAACTCCTGTTGATACACTGGCCGTTTCGGTACAGCCATCGGGGCATTGAATGAGAACACCAGCATTACCGTCTTTGAAAGCATCAGTTGCTGAGCCATCTGTGTAGACATGGATCCATTTTTCTGGGGGATACTCGTCATTGATCATGGCTAAAGTGTGGATTCTTCTAGTGTTGTCATTTTCCTCCTTCTTCTTGTCTAAGTTTGGAACGCTTGTGGAAATTTTAATTGTAGAAAGCTTACTGCTATCGTCGCAGAGGTCTGTGAAGTCTGGTTTGCCCAAAGGTGTGGTTTCGATACCGAGGGATGTATGCTTCTGTTCAAGCGTATTGGCTTCATGGACAAAAGTCCTGCGTTTAAGTCTGTTTTTTGTAAGGCCTTGCAGTCTATCTTTCATGGGGTGTTCAGGCAGACACTCATATTTTTGAGCTTGTAGCAGGATCTTTGTCTTTCTCCTGTCTTGCAAAGGCTGAGTTCCAGTGATTTGCTCCATGAATTCGATTGGGGTGGATCTAGTAGCACCAGTCATAATTCGCAGAGCTTGGTTTTGGACCTTATCTAAGGTTTGTAAGGTTGTCTTTGAAGTGGTGGACCAGGCAGTTGAGCTATATTCTAAGTGGGTCGTATTGTTCCCTGATACACTGTTTTCAGTATCTGCTCATCTGCTTCACCAGCAAGTCTTCGCAAAATTGTCAGTTTTTTCCTGACCTTCCATTCTGCATGTGCAATATGTGGCTTCCAGATCTGTCTCTTATCAAATACCACACCAAGGTATATAGCATGGCTCCCTTCTTATAGTGTAGATGCTCCAATCCTTATGCTTGTTGTGTAGATGCTCCAATTCTTATGGGTCCAGCTTTCCGCTTGGATGACATGGTAAAAAGGGTGGTGGATGACTTGTCCTTGTTTACTGGGGCACAACAGTCTTCCGCCTAGGTGTGTAGTTTGTTAATGACGAGTAAGAATCATTTAAAAAGGATATCCATTGTTCAATTTTTTTGATAGTAAAATTCAAAACGGTTATTCAAAAATATTTTTAGTTGTTTCTATTTTGACCTTAGATTGACAGGTTTATATTAATATTTGTAAGATTTTGTTTTACAAACCGTAAGTCATATTTCACTACTGCTCTTATGACAAGTAATAGGCTATGAATAGTTGTTATTGGAAAAAAATAGATTGGTTGACTCAATCTTGATGGCAAACCTTGAAGGGACTACGTCACAGAATGTGTTGTGTGAGTAACAAAATGTCAAAATGTTGATTTAGAAAATCCTCATCATTATATAAATAATCGTTTTCAATATTTACATTTTAAAGATGATGAAAACCAGACTTTGAAACACACATCAGGGCCTTCAGTGTTTCGATTGAAGAACTTGATCAATAAATAGTAATGGGCTGCACTCTACTAAGTAGTGTTTTGGGATAGAATGTTGAACAAGTTAATAACTTGGCTCCAAGATTCTCATACCAATTTCAATGATTTCGCAGGACGGATTGAACACATCATTGTTTATAAAATAGACCTTCCAAACAGTTTATTAAATCTGCAACATAAATGTGCTAAATTTCCACTAAATGGTTATGAATGGAGATGAAAAGAGTATCTATAATCAAGATTTCTGTAATTTGATATATCTGTGGTTTCATTTGATTCATAGAAAACATTGTATTTTTAAAAAGATCAAAATCTCAATATGTTAGATAGTCCCTTTAAACTGTATTAGAATATTCCATACTTTTATTGTGCTCGGGAGGAGATTTAGGTGAAATAACAACAACTTCAGGAGCAAACATAAATACTAAGGTAAATGTTCAAGCGAAAATGCTTCTGTTCTGATTCAGTTAATAATAACCCCTTATTCGGTAATACCTCACTTTGACAAATTGCACGCAGTGTACCTTTAGATGAATTACTCAATTTGACACGTTACTTTATACTCAATACCATAATGGACATGTGTCTTTTCCCATGTTATTCCTTTTTGTCTGTTTTTGGTTAACATTTGGACCAGTTACACATGCCAATATGGAAGAAAGGGTTATCTATGTACAAGATTTGTCTTTTTACAAAATTTATCATAATGATGGGCGCTAAATGACCTTAGATGTCGATGCGAAATAAAACTTAATTAATTCTGTTTTAAAAATTCACTCAAAGGTACTATGGTTTCTTATGGGGCTTAATGCAACAAAGAACAAACCTTTAACTTTAGAGTCCATTCATTCCATTCCACAACAGAAATCAGTTTCTTCATGGGTGTGTGGTAAGGGCGTTTACTTTTAATCAGGAGACTCTACTCTTCATTGGATAGAGTAGTCTCCCTGCTAACTTGTGGGATGTCTTCATATTAAACAAAATATGTTGAAATAATGTGAAAAAAAAATATATAAAAACAAACAATCTTTTCAATGATTTCTAGAAAATAGGTTGAATGGTAAAATAAAGGTTATAATACACCATATAGATTATTTTGATGTTTTGCCCAAAAGCAAAGATTCTCATTGGATCTTTGATTCAAAAGAACTGACCATCTTGTCAATTGACTCCAAAGGGACCATCTCACAGGTTGTGTTTTATGGCTAACAAATGTTAAAAATGTAATTTAATCAATTCTAATTAGTTAATAGATATTTACTTTTTCATATCATAATTTTACTGATTCTTCAAGTACTTTCGTGGATACCATCTCGTTGATTTTGAATCCTTATTAGACCTTGTATTCAGCTTACAGTAACTATTTCAACCCATCTTTTTGATATGTTCGCTATGTGATATCTAGTATGTAAATTATTTGCATAAATTTATAGAATTTGCAGAAATAACTTAAACATAGGTTTTCTTATTTGACAGAAAGCATGGTTCTTAAAAAAGGTGAAAAGTATATTTAGACAGTGGTTCGTTAAAACGAACTAACTCAGAGGAACACAGTTTTGATAACTATAAGATTATTAGAATCAGCATTTTCAAGTTTGTCAATATTCAATTAACATTTGGCATTGATCTACGGGAAATTTTTATGATTGGATATCATAATCGGTTATCTCATGCTTCACTAAGATTTGTTTGTTATTTTAAAAGACGAATTATTTTTATTCAACTGCGCTTGGAAAACTGGAAAAGAAAGAAAAAATACTTTGTAATGTAAAGCGGAAGTGGGACTACAATTTTTTTTTATATAAATCTGACCAAAGTTACCATTGATAAGACAAAGCAAAGCTTTAGTCTCTATTCTAAGTGAATTTTAGTGTAAATTTATGAACGTAAAGGTGTTCAGATCTTGCTTAATTTCAGCAATCATGAAAAGTTATCCGTTGGTTGAATATTGACAAGTTTGGAAGAAGCGTCATCAAGCTTGACTATACATTGCTAATTATATCTTAAGATATCCACTTCCGATCAAGCATTCATTTGTTGGACAGTCAACTGAAAGCACTCCTTATCTGCAAGAAATATAACCATGACAGCCGTATTCCAAACTAAATATTTTTGACGTTTTGTCACAGAAATTACTGCAAAAAAAAATGCCCCCTGTACGAATGTTATGTTTTGGTATTTCAACAGTTTAACAAGTTAGTGTATAAAGACGAGTGCTTTGATATTTAGCTCTTTCGATATATTCACCATTTTTCTTATGAAAACCAAGTCCCATAAGAAGTTATGTTCTGTACTCGGGATATCTGCTAAGCATGTGACTTAAATACTATTGTCACGATCCATACAGTTACATTAAAGACATTGCTGTTAAGAGAGAATTTACCTTTCCACATTGCAACTACCAAAATACATGGTTCATCGTCACATTGTTATGAATGCAACAAGTGGGGAGTGTAATTCAACAATAAATGCAATTCTTGTATGAGTCAAAAATGCAAATAACACAGAGAAAACGCCTATGAAAATGAAACACTAAACAATAATTTGATGGTGATGGTTCTAGATATTTAAGATAATTAGACTTCGACAGTTGTATAAATGAATCTAAAAACATCAAATTCATCGATTTTTATCATTTATCTTTTGCTTTACTCTGATTTGTATGTTATTTGTTAAATGGCACTCTTCCCTCAATTGTGAAAGGAAAGTTGAAGAACAAAAAAAGACGTTGTAATGAAAAGATAAAGTGGGGCTAAGGTCAAAGTTGGTGGCTTGAATGATAGTTGAATGTACAGTTAATGTGACGTTTTATTTTAAGAACCAAAGCACCTCTGCTTAAAAGACATCAGAAAGAGTCTGGCATTGAAAGATTTGAAATGAACCACTTCCAAAAGATTTTTCTTTGGAAGTATTATGCTATCTGTCAAATGAGAAAACTTTATCAAAGTTATTTCTAAAGATTCTGTAAATATATGCAAGTGAATAAAAGAAAAAAAATCACATAGCGAATATAAGCAGATGGGTTGATTAGTCATATTAATTGTAAGCCGAATACAAGGCCTGATCAGGATTTGAAATCAACAACATTGTATCATTCTAAGTTTTATTCTAAAAGTTGAAACGGCGTTCAACGTCACAGAAGAAGACAAATAAAGAAAATGAAATCCACGAAAAGCGTTGAATATACATGCGCATGTGTACAAATCGTGTAACTTGCCCTTCACTTCCGTTTTCATTTGTTTACATCTAATTTCGACTTTACACACTGATCAAAAAGCCCGAATATACATAATCGAAGCAAGATAAACACGATCGATAGGCTTGCTTTTGAAGGCGAATAAGTATTATTTCATTATTGTGCTACTGAAAAGCATGGCACGAAGCGCTTACCTTTTGAACACAGTTTTTCTTACGACAAGTACAAGGCAAGATGGAAGACGCAAATTTTGAGGATGTAGTGTTCATGCTTCTTTACACATCAACTTATATCTCATTTATTTGGAAATTTAACGCTCGGCTGCTCTACATCGAGGTTGGGTCTTTATCATTCTGTAGAGTTTATCATCTAAAGTTTATCGTATTTCGAGAAAAGCTGTCCCAAAAATTGGATACGTTTTTCGTCTGCTGCGCTCTTACTACATGACAAAAACACCCGACGAGGTTCATTTGACATTTGACAATGCTTCTTTTCAATAACATTTGTAAGTTAACACGGCTTTTCTTTTATGCTTTTTTGCATGTTCATATTTGGGAGTGTTGATAATCTATTTCGGCCATGACATAGTCCTTAAGAGAGAGTAACAATGAGCACGTTTATCACATTGTATCGTAAAGTAGCGTGCTTACCGGTTTAATTCTTAATGAATCAGATGGGAATCTAATTCAGGTTATTATTGTTTTTGTCAATATTCCCTTCAAATATGAATGTACATGTATGTCTTCACAAGAAAAATAAGATGATGATTGATGTGTCTCTGAAGCAGAAAAGTCCCTGTTTCATGTCATTGTAAGCAGTTACAATGTTACAGTTGTAATTTCAATGCTTTTTTTACAGGTATTCATTTGGACCTAGACGGACATAAGGACGTGTACTATAATATTGAGAGGTTTATATAAGATTTTATAATTATTTATATATTTATTTAATTTGCGGAGCACTTTTCCCCACCATTACTACTATCAACATATCATGTATCAAAAGCTCAATGTCTTGTATGGGTTCTTCATGTATACGCCTGATGACGCTTTTGATATAAGGACATTCTTAAGAATTCGTATTCGCTTGATCAACATTTAGTTACCAAGTAATTCTGAAAAAGCAAACACTTTCAATGAAAATATCAACTTTCACATGAATTGTGACAAAACAGGGCATTGTTTGTAGGGATCAACATTATTTTCTTCTGCAAGCAGATAATTGTAACGATATTTATGTAATATGCTTTATTGTTTCTTTGGGTGGTCTGTTTTAAATGATTATTCTTCAGTGCGAATCATATAACAGTACAGCTGTTATGCACTTTTACAGAAATCGATTTCTAACTTACAAATTTCCTCACATCTATGAACAAGCATTTACGACACTTCTGAATATATTTACTAGGATGTTTCGATGAATAAATCAAGAATATTATTTTGAAGCTTTATGTTTTATGTATGCCTTTATTTCTAGAAACGTATATGATGAGCTACAGGAAAGGAATGGAGATACACACGAGTATGAAGCAATTGATAGACAAAGGCGTATGTATTTTAAGTATATACTATATAATGAGCTATTTATGCATTTTCACAATAGCTATTACCAATGATATTTATATAAATGGATTAATACATATTTAGGGCAAAGCTTTACTTCTTATAAAGGTCAAACCATTGATATTCTGCTAGGCAGACGGGAGACTACCGTTTATAATACATGTAATTTAAATCATCCACTACCGTATGTTGAACGTGCGTGAAGAGGTTAGCGATCGTCATTCAGTCCTCTGTACACTTGGCCTTGGTAGTCCCTAATACTGATCCTAATTGCAAGAAAAAAAACTTTACCTTCAGCATCATAATTTATTTAATGTGTCACAACTGATGAAACTTCTTCCGACTTCAACGTAAAGTAAGTTGTCAGGCACAGATCGATGCGTTGATGTTGATCAAGTAAAAACACACTATATATTTCTAATTATTGGGTTTTCAAAAAACTTAACACGTGGATCTAAATGACTTAGAATGTTGGTTTTCTTTTAAAATAATCATTCTCTAAATGGTCATTTCAGAGAGCGACACAACTGTTCAAAAGAATAAAGAGTATGAAAATATTCAACTGCGCTGCCAAAAAACAACCTAAAGGAGGGAGAGGCATCAGACAAGGGCATCCGTTACCATCTAATGTATTTATGTTATCTTACAAAACACTGAATTACCAACATAAGATAATTAAGAAAAAATACAGTTATAGAGAAGAACACAATGAAAGGCAAATTTCCCATTTTATTTACGATCCTTCACTGTTTTAAACGTTTAAGATTAAGAAGAACATTTTATTTCAACTGAAGCATATACAGCTCATGGTTGATAAAGAATATAACAATAAATTCATCTTCGCATACAATTGTAGGAAAGGTAAACATACAAACGGCCACACCCCCACCCCACACCATACACACGCTCACACATACACACAACAATTTTTTATGTATTTAGGTGGAAAATGTCTAAAAGAAAGTTTCAAATGTTTATTTATATACATCTATGCATATTCTTATAAACATATACATACATGCAAACATATAAACATACATATTATCTAAGAACTTTAATTAACTGGTCAGTAAAATACCGTGATGATAGCTAACTACCATCTAACTTTAGTTGTCTCCGGTTAAAAGCTTTAATACAATATGAAGTAAGTCTGTACTGATCCCTTTTTGTCTGATTTCAAAATCTGAATAATTTTAAACATACAATTTTGATTGATATAGTACTCAGGTATCAGATGCTTTCTTATGTCATTGTAAAATGTATATATCCCTTAAACGCTCTCGTAATAAAGGTACAAATAAACATGTTTTTATTAACAGAATTTGGATATATCCAAACGTCATGAAATCCTGCATTTTGTAGAATGTCTCGAACTTTAAATGACCAATTTATAATATTACCGTTTCTATCTATATTATTGTTTTGATTGTGCATTAATGTTTTCAGTATACAATTAAAAGATTTCTCGCTATATAAGCTAAGCCAATATTTCACAATACGTATATATCTAGAAATATATAAAGGGAATCTTACAAGCTCGGCATAAATAGCAAGAGATGATGTACTATTTTTAACATTCAAGACCCATTTACAAAACTTTCTATGTACTGTTTCTAAGCTTTCTGCTTTCAAGTGACCCCATATTTCACATCCATAGTTAAGAATTGATAATACATTTGAATCAAATAAATCAAACATGATATTTACAGGGACTTCAAGATTGCTGAATAAAGAACGCATGGCACATACTGTTTTACCCTTCAAATCATTTGTTGCTGGCACGAAAGAGGCCATACTCGATAAAAGTATACCAAGATATGAAAATTGTCAACTATTTCTATAATGTTTTCATTGTATTTCCAAACATATTCTTCCTTGTTTCTAGATCTTTTAAAAAATATCATGATTTTTGTTTTGTCTACATTTACAGTAAGACCCCATTTTATACAATATGTGTGTAGACAACTAAGGTATTCCTGTAAAGCCTCTTTCGTTTCAGAAAACAGAACACCGTCATCAGCAAATAACAAAATAGATAACTGGTCAACACTTAAACCATAAGACACTAAAGACATAGTGTTTGCTGATGGATAAACTTCTATGGAATAGAATACTTTTACAGTGGAAGGGAATCTTGAGATCTTTAGTTCAGGATTTGAACATTTTCAAACTGATACATACGTTTTTAATTATACAAAACATAATACTTTAAACTGTACCAATAATTTTTGTGATTCTGCTTTATAGTCGAGGCGAAATTTTCGGAACCTAAGAATTGTGAGTAACATGAAGGATTAATGCTGATTCTTTTAGTCTACATGTGTCCTGCATTGAATTTAGCGAGGTTGCCACTCTGGCAACTTTGGGCAAATTGCATAATTTGCTTAAATTAAAGATGGCCGCCAATTAGAATCGTGGTTTTTCTACACGACACATTTAAGAAAGATGTGGCATGTAAGGTGTCCTTTTTGTGGTTTTGGGGTATGAAAAGTTCATTTCTGATGTTTAAATTCAATTTTGACTACTCTGTTTTGAAAAAAATATCAAGATAGCGGCCAGACGCCATTTTGAAAATACAAAAGTTATTGTGACTGGCTATTTGATCAATAAAGATATTATGGATTTTTGCATTCTGTACAATGCATATTATTTTAAGGACATACGTTTAAAATTTGATAAGACAATCATTTATTGAGACAAGATCTAATAGCAATATACAACAAACAACAAGCCTTAGATTCAGAGAAACATATCTACCGTACAATGTCATTTGTATGATACTCAACACAAATATGTAATACCGTTACTACTTTTGTATTAACATTACAAAGGATTAATTCTATCAAGTTTTGAATTTGATTATGAAAGAATGTAAATTATTTTGATAAAGTGATGTATCCCATGAAGTAAAAGGTAACAATCTAATCTTTTTTCCAAACCAAAAACATGTATTGCTGCAACAAAGCAAGTGATCTGGCATTAGTCAGTGCATTTAAAAGATGTCACTGTGGCTAAAATTCAAATTGGTAAATCTTCTCTTAGATGTATCATCAAACTGATGAAAGGCTTAGATTTTAAATTGAATATCGCAGCAGCATCTTTGTTTGACATTTATGTTGAATATAACAGTCTTGGATGAAAGATCTGCGTAATTTGATGGTGTTGCCATTGACTTCATGTATGTTGGACCAGAGGAATATAAGCAAGCGAAACAGATTCGAAAATGTTGATCTAAATCCAACTTGATGATGCTAAGTGGACAGTTTCTTGCTTCTGACACTGTTTGTTCATTAGTTCGAACATGGAGAGAGAGAGGGTGTTAAATCCATGAATAGAATATGACCTTATATTATATATAATGAATTAATTACTCCTTGCTACACAGACACAATATGCTTGGCATGCACTTTCAGTTGATAAAAAATGAATATTGTATGTAGATGTTGTGGTGGGACCTTTGATGCTGATCAGTTTGGAGTAGCAAGCTTCAGTTTAGATTGGAAAATGAGTCCTCACAGACTCTTTCCCGTTTATAAACGTACAAAGATCGTTATTTTCTCCATTTCTGTCTTTGTGTCAGGCTGCATTAATACTGTCTTTGATGAAGACAACAGGTCATAACTCAAATAAGCTTCATAAGAAAGAGATGAAAGATGAAGCATATGTTCACATCGGATGGTCATGATCAAAGCCTTTAACACGAGGTTAAGTACCCGAATCTCTTAAACAAAGTAAACCATTCCTGTCCAGTCATGTGACTGTCCAGATCCTGAAAGTGCTAATATGGGAGAAAGGAAAGGAAATCAGTAACATTACAAGTATATTTGGTTTATGTGCATTCCCCTTTACTCTCATTGAAGGGTACGATTTTAATCACAAGGGTAAAAGAAGTATGGTCTTCTGTAACCTATACAGCTAGTCAATGTAGACATCAACCAAGAGGCGCCTGATACTGTGATAGTTGTTGTATCAGGTTTGTCCTATCACATAGATTGGCCGCATGGTGAAAGTTCTATAGACTTGATTGAATGTATCCAATAAAAACTGAATACTTATGATACTATGATGAAAGAGGAAAAGTTTGTCAAATAGCACTATATTTCTGCCAAAGAACATGAGTTATGAGACTATCAAGAGAAGACACCATAAAACATGACTTTTTGTATAGCCAATATTTTGCTGAATAGAAAACTAATCAATACATAGCAAGTATAACATAAAAAGCTTCTTGCTAGTATTCATGTTAATTTTAGGCTTGGTAAGAATACCACACTAGAGATCTAAGATGATGGAGTATTTCTTCATGATGAGGCAGATATGAATATAGTCTCCGATGTCCTGTAGATTTCTAGATTCAGACAGAGCGTCGTCCATGAGCTTAATGGTAATATGGATATATTTGTCCTTTTAGTCCATTGTAGTGTTCACAACCACTTGGACTGACAAGGGTTCACATGTTAAGTGCATGGAGATTCATACGCAAGGCTATCGGAAGTTCTATTGGCTTGTACTGAGCCCCTGGCATGCTGTCTGTGGATGTGAAACATCATATCAAAATGGAAAGAGAACCGTTTAACACCTTGAACACAGTCTTGTGACATTATCCTGGACTGTCTTATATGTTTGAATGAAAAGAGTCAAGGTACCAAAGAAGCACCAAATGGCTTGTGAAAGCAGCAAAGTTGCAGGTCAATGTTTTGTATGACCTTTCAGAAGAGACAAAAATGTAGACAGCTTGTTTCTGGCTCTTTACACCGATATAGCAAACCCCAAGATAAGGTCTGCCACTACACATTGAAGTTAGTATATGAAGGCCAAGAGTAAAAGTATTTAAGAACATGATGGGAGATAAAGAAGATCAGCTCTGAAGTAGGGGTGGGCAGCCCCATCCAATCTATTTAACAGCAGCTGTTGTAAATGCATTGCTTAGAGGAGGAAAACATATAACAGAGAGTCATGTCGTAAGGTTATCATAAAGAGCGTCGTCTATGCACCTCATTTACAACCTGTTCTGATGGGAAGGATTGCTACAACATCCCATAAAAACAAACAAACCTATTGATACTGAAGAAAAGAACCCTTTCATAGAGCAGTTTTAGGGTGGTAATGAGGACAACGCTGCTGGTGATGATGAAGCAAAGGGAATGGTTATTGGTTATGGTGGTGGATGTTTTTGGATACAAGGGTTTGGGCAAGCCATTGAATTTCATATGCCTAAGAACGTTTCTTATAACATGATTATGAGGTATTCTGTGAGTAGAAAGCTTTTTTGGGGAGCATAAAATGTAATCACTTTTCAGCCTTGATTATGCTTTTGTGACAATATTCACATTCAAAACTGCAAGAGAATTAAAAAAGCAGCAACAACTAAATTCAGTTAGTCTTCATGATAGCCAGATATCGTTGAAACTGGTCTGACGCCGAACATTGCACACTCCATGATGTTTAATGAGGATCTTTGGCATGTATCTCACAATATGAAACCAATATTCACCCCACACAAAAAACGTACCCTTTGCCATTTTTTTCACTGAATAAAGTTAATATGAACTAAGGCATTGCCTCTAGACCGCTCTCTCAACTCAATGGCATGGATTTTGTGGGATAAAACTTACATATTAATGAATATGTGTTTCAATCTAAATTCAGAGTACAACTTTGCGGAAGTATAAGAATTGGCTTACTTTGGGGAGCAAATACTCATTTTGTAACAAAGCTGTCATCTTTGTCACATTTAGATAAGTCTCAGTAAAACGATAAGTCTCCTTGCAGACTCCTGGTAAACTTTTTTGATGGTGGATGTTTTATATGGGTATAAATTTAACTTGCTTGGGCTATGTATGAGGGCCTTTCATCAATAATGAGACATTCATCATGTAAGAACCAACTGCTCATGCAATGTCAGAACCACCAAATTACAATATTTGAACCACAAGTCTGTCTCTGCATGAAATCATAGAATTTTCTTCACAAAATTATGTGTTGTAAGTGCTGGTTTAACCCTTTCCCAAACAATAAAGACATTTGACCACTTTGTTGCAGACGACTAGAAAACATTGAGGGAAAGGGAGAAATTGTCCGTGACGAGCAATTTTTCCTTTACCCGCAATGTTTTCTGGTCCAATTTCTTTCCAATGTCATCACATTTTAAAATGTCATCTGCAAACTCATTCAATTTGGTACAGTCAAGAATTTGTTGTTTGGGAAAGGGTTAAATCATCATGAGAACCAACAACATGTCATTTGGTGATGAAGGGTCATTTGGGTTAATAGTATCAGACAATATTCAACAACATACTCATCTGCTTGTACAGTCTTAGGTAACTAAATTACATCATATAGAAAGCCAATCAGGTATTTGTTTGAATTTTTCTTTACTGTAGATAAGGAAATCCCAAATAAATTGCTTAGCAGATCTCCAAAGGATCATTTAAATACAACAAATAGCTTTGTTGTAGCCAAATAGTTTTTTGTTTAACTTTAAAATAAAAGAAAAAGATTCTATAATTTTTCATTAATATTTTATTAACCTTTGTTCACACATAGAACACTGCTTTTTTATTTGTATTTTTTATCTATTAAAGAACTTAAAAAGAGAACTGTATGCAATAAATGATTAATATAATTTAAGGGTGTTAACCAGAAGGCAGGGTAAGTCCATGTGTTCTAATTCCTTGCTTTAACAAATTGGTTGAAAAAATAAAGCCACAGCTTGATATTTTCATTCACCACATCACCAGTTCCCTGGCCTTCATCATTTGAATAGAAAATAATCCTTATAGTTGGGAAAATATGACAAAAACATTTGTGATCAACTTTTTCAAATAAAAAATAAAAAAAAGATATACATCATTAAGACGTTTAACCAATTTTTTACAAAATGTTGTTTCAAATTTAAAGCAATAAAAGATATTAATTAAAATTTCTTTTTCAAATAAATAAAAGCAATTGTGACAAGGAAATTTTCTCTCTGAGCCTGTTTTCCTTTGTGATAATTGGTTTGAATTGTGTTGAGTTTTAAAAGTTTTACCTTAAATACTAAATGAGAAAGAATAAAAAATAATTTAACATTGATGTATGCAAATTCAACTCTCATTTTTGGTTACTTCATACACATGCAATAGTTAGAAAAGAAATTGAATTAATCACTCAAGTTACTGTCTTCCATTGGTCTGCTGCAGGCTTACTAAGCAGCTTTAACAAAGTATTGGTATTCCTTTTGTCTCATTTATTTGATTGAGTTGGGTTTTTGAAGGCTTTTTGAAAAAAAAAAAAAGATGAGACAGTCTTATCATTATAGAATATTCCATAGTCCATCACAATTGTTCTATATTATTGCCCTTTGGTGTTGTCAGTACCAACTAACACTATACACTATCCATTAAATATTATATATTATTGTGAATGTTATTTTTTTCTTCAGCAAATAAGTCTTTTGAGGAGAAAGGTAAGCTTAAAAACTTTTCACAAATCAAACATATATGTTTATGGTATGTCCATGTAAATCTTCATCTGTTTTTGATTATCATCAAATCCATGTGATCCTCCACCACTGACTATTTTGTTGTTGTTACCCACTCCTTACTCTGCCAGGTAGTCATCAGATTTGGCTGTTAAAAGAGAAAAATAAAAAATATCAATCTTTTGTCAATACTGGCCACATTGAACTGACTGATTATGCTTTTTTTATATGGGTTTTACATCACATCAACATTATTTCAGTTATGTAGCGATGCCCGACTCTTAATGATGGAGGAAGGCCCTATACTCAACTGCCCATAAGGGCTGGTCAAGGCGGATAGAGCCATCGGCATTCCATATGTCAGTTGGGAGATATGAAAATCCATAATCCTCTCAGGATTTGAACCCACGCGGAGAGGGGCCATGTGATTTCAAGTTCTGTATTCTAACCATTAGGCCACAGAGGCCCCGACTGATCATTCTTAATTAGTAACATTGGAAATAATTATTTCCCCATTGTTAATCAATTGAAGCAGTAATCTGACAGGAAATAAAGAACTGATTGGTGAAAGAAATTTATATTTCAACCTGTCTTAATTCATTCTCATCCAAACCAAGGTTTTCAAAAAAATAAAAAAGGAAAAGTCAATTACAAATTGTGAGTAACACCAAATTCATCAACTTTTATATACATATATATTTTTTTTAAAACAAAGTAATAAAAGGAGGACACATTAAGAATTCCAACCTGTCAAACTTGCTTGTTTCCTGAATACTGTGCTGCATACCCCTATCTTTTATGTTTATGACATTTATGTTTGTAAAGTTCAAAGGGATGTGAGAAAGACTATACATGTAGATCTACTTACTTGTACTATAAAACAGAGTCAATGTTCATACAGGTCTGCATCATCTTTTCTTTGGAAGCTTGTTTGAAATTGTCAAATTTCCAACCAAAATGCATTCTGTAAAATAAAGAAACCACAACTAAGGCATCTATTACCCTAAACCTTTGGTCCAAAATTCTCACTTGCAAGAAAAATTCAATGTTTGGGAATTATATTATCACTGGAATCAAGTAAAACAAGATACTGCCAAACGAATAAGTTTGCATATATTACCTAATACTTTACAGGGTATTTCATTTTTGGAAAAGGAAATTCATGCTGGCATTGTTATCTATAGTATAATCTAATGAGAGATGTTTGAATTAAAGAGAAAAACTGCTTTAACATTTGAGAGATTGCTTCTTTGTTATATTGCTTTCATAAGCTATCTTCTATGTTTATGACACTTATGTTTGAAAAGTTCAAAGTGGCCTGAGAAAGACTATGTACTTACTTGTATTACAAAACAGAGTCAATGTTTATGCAGGTCTGCATCATTTCTTCTTTTGAAGCTTGTTTGAAATCGTCATATTCCCAACCATCGTGCATTCTGTTAAATAAAGAAAAAACAACTAAGGGATATATTTCCATAAACCCTTGGGCCAAAATTATCAATTGCAATAATAATTCGATGTTTGGGAATAATACTATCACTTGAATCAAGTAAAATAAAATACTGTCAAACGAATAAGGTGACATATATAACCAAATACTTTAAAGGGTATTTCATTTTTTTGAAAAGGAAATTCACGCTGTCATTGTTATCTAAACTATCGGCCAATAACGCTATTAAATTGTCAAGAAGGTCCCTTGTACTCAATTTAAAAGCCCCAACAATAACAAATAATCCATGTCAGCAACTGACGAGTTGACATCGTTGCTTTATTGGTCAGCATACTAGTGTATTCCATATACAAAACGATGTGTACCTAATGCTTTCCTTACACACCGCGAAAATGTCATAGACCGTCTACATAAACATTAGATTATGCCAAACTGCAGGGTGTAATCACCGAATCGATAGAAGGTGAACACTTATTTCACCGTGGAGTGTTGTGGGCAACACACACTTTCTAGTAGCCTAGTACTGAAGGGAACATGTACTGTAATACTAAAATGCTGTAGTTCTACTGAAAAGGGAGAAGTTTTTTTCCAGATGGATGTTTGTTTAGATGAAGCATCTTCGGCGAGGCGTGACGAGGGCTCGCCTTCTCGATTTTTCTATGACGAATTTTGGTGAAAATGGTCTATTTACATATACTGTTTTATAACGAAATGAAAGAGTACAAAAAGTTCTCTTACCTACAACCGGCGATACGTTGTCCTTTCAAGGAGTTGAACATTGTGTCCAATTTAAAGTTTGAAGCGGTGGCGCCGATCCTGTTGTTCGTGTTTTGTTTTTCGATAGAATGGTTTATGGTTCATTCATGATTGGCGGAAATAAACTCAATGAGCGGCAATGAATTTATGTAAAACCAGCGCCAGTAAACACGGAACAACTATGACGAGACGTAAAGCTTATTTATTGCTCGAACAACATTAGCGCTGGAACTCCATACAAATGGCGGACAAAAAGAGAGGGGAGATAATCCGTGATAACAGCATACAGTATATCTGTACTATTTCAATACACACTATACATATAGTGGCGCAACCTTCCTTCTTTCTCTTCCCTTGAAAAAATAAAACATTTCTATTCTCGATGGAAAACAATATATATATATATAAACAGAAAGAGAGACAAAAAGCATACTTGTGCCAAAACACTGAAACCATATCTCTATTGAATATTTACCTTACTTTGTGGATTAATCATGTTTAAGAATAAAAACAAAACATTTCCTGCACATGAAATTGCTATAAGAGCGTACCTCAGGCGCATGAAATTGACTAGATGTGCATATCACTATTTTCTGATGTATGACTCTGTTAATAATCAGAAACTTTGAGTACTTATCATTGAAACTAAAATTTTTAGACTAGCTATTCCCAACACACTAAATGTTAAATCATTGACACAGTTAGTCTACAGCTCAAGATGTGACATAGTCCTTCAAATACTCCGGTGGTTTCCGACTGCGATGAGACATACGGCGGGGACCTTGTTGGTCAAGTAGTTGGCTATCGTCGAAAGTTTCTTCAGCCATTTCGACAGTTTGTGTATTAAGAAACGAATCGAAGGGTTCGTTCAAAACGTCTTCCTGGGTGTCATTCGGTGGGACAATTAATGCTGGTGGGATGTCTATTGTCGTTTGATCTAGGTCCAGATTGTCCATAGGCGTTGTGTCGGTATCCTCTTCATTTTCACAAATGATTTGGTCCTGTATTAAGCTGCTAGAATTTATCTCAGAGTTGACACGATAACTCTCGATTCTGATTGTTTCACTTTGTATGATGACGCGCGTAACTGATTTCCGACGAATTTTTTTATGAAACACCACTCTCCGTCCATAGAAACTACAATATATCGGTCCCTGGCACGAGTCTTCTGTTTGTCGGAATACAGATACACAATATCTCCTACACTAATATTTTCGGAATATCGAGAATATTGCGGATATTTCGATTTCTCGCTATATGTGTGGTTCTTTTCACGAATCGTGTGTTGTTTCATGATTAAGGCCTGATCCGAAATTGGGAGTTGTTCATGGGTGAACTGATTTCGTTGTGTCCACATTTCTCGTGCTGACAGTCCTTGATTGCGGATACGCGAGTTTAACCTTGCAACACAAATAGCTAGTTCCAAAGGCGATACTGTGCCACCTCCGGGTTCATGACGGAGCAGCTCTGTTTCGAGTTCAGCAATCCCTTTTTCAGCGACAGGGTTTTTGTTCGCGTTTTTAATCCTCCGGATTTGAAGTGATATGTGAAATTGTTTTAATGACGCGTCGTCTCTCAAAGATGCGAAGCCAGGAGCCGGGTCAACTCGAACAACCGCACCCGGTCCATCAAGTGGATGTAGGCCTACAATTAACTGAATCAATGAATTGCGCAATGTATTGCGTTTCTCGTCTTCTATTAAGCATGCCGATGTATAAGATGTCACAGTTTCCCTGACTAAGAGAATCAATTGACGGTTGCGCTTCAACACATCTGCAGCAAAGTTCATGCCTATTGCCTCTGGGGGATCCTTAGATGATTGCTTAATGAGGTTGTCTGGAAAGCTTTGTAATGAAGCACACATATGACAGGAACCATGTAATCGATCGATAGCCTTTGACAAGTCTAGAGCAAAGAAATTTCTCTTAACGACAAGCTGGAGTTGATGCCTTGATGGGTGATCCAATCGGATATGTAAAGCCATGATCAGGCCGTCTAAAACGCTTCTTGGGACTACTATCAAGTCCGTTGGAGGAAGGAGAGGATCGTTTCGGCGAACAATGAGTAATCCATCCCTTGCTACAGACGCGACACTTAGATACCTTTTGACGTCTTTAATGTTGGTGAGCTTTTTTGAAGGACGTGTACCCTGTTTTAAGTGTGCCATTACCCGGCGCAAGTCCG
The DNA here is from genome assembly GCA_947846245.1 of Cerastoderma edule. NCBI lineage: Eukaryota > Metazoa > Mollusca > Bivalvia > Cardiida > Cardiidae > Cerastoderma > Cerastoderma edule. Next base: position 15,065,222 of record OX401409.1, on the reverse strand, counting down.
GACATTCAGACTGTACATCCTTCCAAGCCGCGCGCGAAGTGAAAGGTAGTTTACTGGTATTGTCTATTATGTCCTGAATGCTTACTGATCTAACAACCGAGTCTTCTAGGGTGCAAATAAATGTGCAAACTTGACATTTTGGCTGGTAACAGTCTGGGGCATTTCGGCTTGCGAAATCAGAAGGAATGTTGGCGGTGCCAGAAAGATGTTTGACGGTTGTTTGATATCGACTTACGACGGAAAGGAACGATGTTACTCTCGGACTGGCTGAAAATTCACCGCGAGATAACTTCGAAATGGCTTGCACACACGGTTTACTGTCGGTCAATACACAGGCTTGGTGTTCTGATTGGATAATAAATGGAGCAAAATGCTTCACAGCTGCAGCGATGCACAATGCTTCAACCTCACAAGGTAGCCATGTCACTTGGTGCTTCCTTAGCTTTGCACTAAAGAACCCAGCCAGGAGAAGCCTGGTGTTTCGGGTCACATATAATGTTGCGCCGATGCCATGCTTCGAAACTGATCCGTCGGTTACGATCCATAGTTTATCACTCGCTTTTGGGATAGTGATCGATTTGTTTGATTGAAGCGACTGTTGGGCAGTCTTGAAATCTGTCATTAATGTATCTGTCCAATTGATCTTGTCACGGGATTCCAGTCCAGCTATAGCTTGATCTAGTGAAGACAGAATACTAGAACAATTTGGTAGGACTCTTGCTAGCATCTTATAAGCACCTATGAAGGATCGCATACCATGAACCGTGTCAGGTGGTGGACACGAAGACAACACTGCAATCTTATGGGGGCTTGCTGAGATTTGGCCATCTGTCCAAACCCATCCAAGAATCGTTGTGGTTCGTGGACAAATGATTGTCTTTGATGGAGATAGATGTAAGTTCGATTCTTGCAACGCCTGTAACACGCGGGCCCAATTTGCAACAAGTTCCTCAGGTGTATTTCCCCCACAATAGAGATCATCTGCCAATTTAGCAACGCAGCCATCTTGCAAACAGTCACCTAAGACACGGCACATTAATTCCTCCAATGCTGTTTCGGACCCTGGCATGCCCATAACACACTTGGTATATACGCGAACGCCTCGAAATGGAGTAGCCACACCACAATATTTCATTGATGTACGCGCCAATGGTATCTGATAAAACGCATTTGACAAGTCCGACACGATAATATATTTCCACTGGCCATTAGTTCGTAGAATTGAATCAACATCAGGCATGAGGGATGGCTGAGGTTTACTGTACTGTCCAACTTCAGCAAAGGCTGTAACTAGGCGGAAGCCTCCAGAAGACTTCTTGACAAGAAATAATGGATTAAGATACTCTGCTGTGATTCCAATATCCTCTGGTCGCTTGAAAACCCCCTGTGCCTCTAGTTCATCAAATTTCCCCTGTAATTCAACCAGCTTGTTTCGAGAATACTGAGGAACGCGGCCTTTTCTTTGTGGCGGTTCAACGGGGCCCATATTTACAACAGCTTCGAATGGACCAGCTGCGCCGTTGTATCCTTGTAGGTCAGGGCTGAAAATTTGATCATACTCCTTAAGAAGCTCCTTTAATTGGCTTCGATTCTCGAGCGGCAAGATATTGTCAGGGTCTAATGTAACTTTGCCTGAAAAATAATCTTTAACAGGACTTCGCTGCTCCTGTGGACTCAGCATTGTAGGTGGGGCTATGCAGTCATTCAACCCAGGAGAATGAGTATACAGTACTTGACATACATGGTCATTCTTCCTGAGTTGTTGGGGTTCACATGTGTCATTGTAGAGACGGATCTTTCCCGCTATTGTCTCAGTGATTTGTGGGCGTGGCCAATCACGAGTACCTTTTGGAGTGTCGTCTACTCGGGGCTCGATGGCGAGAGTGTAGTCATCTTTGGAGTCAAGGGGAGAGTCAAGTTCGACAAAACTACCTGGCCAGACAGTGGTATACTTTGCTCTTAATACAAATGCTTGGGTTCGACGGATGCAGTTTTCTTTTCGATCTGATGAAGAACCATACTTAATGACATCACACCCTTCTATGTTGATCTGTTGTATTGCTGGTCTTACTGATATGTCGTTACTTGACATGAAAGGAATGCCTGCTAAAACGTCAACATCTAGGTCACTGACAACAAGAGCTTCTAGGTAAAGATCGGTGTTCTCTCTCGATAGAGTCATACGAATTTCACCAACGATTTGTAGGGGTGTTACTCCATCTGCTTTTAAGGCACTTTGTTTACTTTTGGTAATTACTGCTCCTATCGATCGTGCAGTAGATTCTCGAATCATGCTAACTTCTGCTCCAGTATCGAGTATAAGCTGTAATGGGTAATGTTTGTAAAATGCCTTAAAGAATGGGGACTGTTTTGTAATGACGCGGCGCAAAGAGGCAACAACGCGTAACTTATGTGGTTCATTGTCAGCCATTTCGTCAATTGGTGAAGGGAATTCATCTTCGCCAGACTCGGGATCATCATCAATGGGTATCGTCTGTCGTGCTTTCGTCATGTACAGTCTATCTCCTTCAGGTAAGAATTTACAGGTGCTGAGGTAATGTTGGTAGGACCTGCCAGCCTGTTTACATAAAACACAAGTCTTTTGTGGCCGTTTTTGGTATGCGTTACTTCGAGATGATCCACGCTGAGTACTTTTAAATGCTGTTCTAAGAACTTTGGCATCGGCAATGGAGTGAACCTCATCTAACAAGCTATCCAGAGCCATGAAAATTTCTGGCTTGAGGGATGCCAGTGTTTGTGAGCGCAGCTCTGTGCCATATCTTTGTTTGACAAGGGAGGGTAGTTCTGGGTGAATCAGCCTTAACCATGTAAGAACAACTAAGTTTTCAAGGGTAGGAGAAAGTTCTTCGTCTTCTTCAGGTACATTCCCATGGTGCTTAATGGTATCACCAGCATGCAGGAGGTTATCTTCAACAAAACTGGTAAGTCTCTGGTAAAGGTCCTCTGGTCTCTCATTGGGTTCAAGCCGGATGTTATTGAAATCAAGAAAATGGCTTCCTGACGTCTGAAACCCGTAATGTAGACGTATAGATTGCCACACCCCTTTTATTGATGTTGAACTCTTAACAATGGTATTACGAGATATAACTGGGCAGTAATTCGCAATTTGACCCAGCATAAGCTCAAGTTGGGTACACTTCTGGGCGGCAGAACGTCGTGCCGCTTCTTGGACAGCTTCATCATCGTCGGTAAGTCCTCGAAGGGGAGTAGCATTTGTTTTCTTACCCCAAGTAAAATCGTCAATAAGGAATCGGGCAAAATTTGGGTCCAGAGAAAGGGTGTACTGTAAGTTCTGTCGCCAGGCCTCAAAGGTCGTAATGTTTTCATTTTTACTTAAAGCCCATTGTTTTGGTGCTCTTGCGCCTGCCATGATGTCTATTGAGACAGAGTTTAACTAGTTGTTTACGTATAACAGCTATAAGTAGAAGCTGCCTCGTCAATCACTGAGCACGTGGGTTGTTGTATTTACCGTTGTTAATCGTTCTTGAGCATCGAACTGGGTATTTCTCGCTGTGTAGAGATGGGCGAAGGGTTCATGAAGCCGCTGCCACCACGCCAGTAAACACGGAACAACTATGACGAGACGTAAAGCTTATTCATTGCTCGAACAACATTAGCGCTGGAACTCCATACAAATGGCGGACAAAAAGAGAGGGGAGATAATCCGTGATAACAGCATACAGTATATCTGTACTATTTCAATACACACTATACATATAGTGGCGCAGTCCATTCCGTTTTTACTCGAAGACGATCCGAATGCAATCGGGATGTGTCCGGCTTTGCCGGACACATGCCGAATAAGACTTCGAGTGTTTCCGGCTGCCGGAAACACCCGAAGCAAGCCCGAGTTTTCTCCTATAGATTTACCGGAAGCCACATGTTTTTTTGCTAATGGTATAACCGGTGGTAACATAACTTGTTACTCGTACGTATGTTACCGTTATCCGCTCTCCGAGCGCTGCGCGCTCTGAGAGAGCGGTATAAAAGGTAGCGGTGTATTGTTTCTATTCATTTTTTTTTCACTTCTGTCAGGTTATATCCGACTTAGATCACGCAGTCTGTTGACACAACAAGTTTCCAATCTCTGGATCATGAGTTTAAGACCGGCTTCAAACATTCCCTTCGTTTAACTGTCATAGGAAAATAATGCTAATACGTTGGACCTTATGAGATGTTACTAAAGTAGTTGTTCTATCTTAACGAAACCATTTGATACTTTGCATTGCATAATACAATGTAGGTATCCGTATTGCTTCTTTTTCTTTTTTTTAGGGATTTGTTTTTCTTAATTTCCTAGAACAGGTCTAAACATTACCAGAGTTGATTTAGACCCAAATTAGTGTGAGTAATGATAAGATGACAATTGACTTACGGTGCAAATCATTTTCATATGTGACAGTATTAGGTTATTATAGTATCAAAAAGTGAAATAGATGCACAAAATACGACAAAATTGGCTAAAATCTCATTTTCTTTCCTTTCTTGGTGAAAGGAAATACAAACAAACGTCAAAAATCGAATTCCCATACCTTAAAACCCCAGAAAACATACATTACATGTCATATGTTATGAAATATCTCTCGCACAAACTTTTCAAAATTATATCCGGCGGGCCGTCTTTAATTTATGCAAATTATGCAAATTGCCCAAAGTTTCCAGAGTGGCAACCTCGCTCAATTTAATGTGGAACCCATATAGACTAAGAATCAACAATAAAACTTCATGTTACTCACAATTTCTAGGTTGCCAATTGAACAAAGAAGGGCTACGCCTCGACTAATAGGTTTTTTTTGTGTTTTTTAATAACCAATTGCTACGATCAAAGGTTAAGGTTTATAATTTGAGGACAATGCTTTGAGTCTGTGTGTAACTGACGAAGATTTGCACCTGCCGGTTGCGGACAAAATATTGCATCTGTTGGCTGCAGGGCAAGAATCACATTTATTAAATGAGTAGTTGATAATATTTGGAATTGGATGTGTATGTTGCGTACAATAATTGCATCTGTCGTTTGTGAACAATCCTTCTTAGATCAATGATGGCATAAAATGGTGTTCATAAACTTCAAAATGCAATTATTTAACGGTGTCTTACTCATAGAAAAATATCAAAGTCATGAAACGTCTGCTTAGATTTTGTGACCTTGTTTTATGTAGTATTTACACAAATGTACTCAAATTGGTCAAAATAATTATATATACTACAACAATCTAATTAATCTATTAAGAGAATTCTGTCACAATGATTATTGGCATTTTCCAACAAATATTGACATTCCAATGGACACCCCACATTAATCTTATAATTGACCATATATGATAGCTGTTTAACGGAATACCTTGTATTTATGAAGCTGGATAGCATTGAAGTATCAAATAAACTGTAAATACATGTATTTGTCACTTGTCTTATGCATGATTCTTTTTTTTTTTTTAATTGTTAAATGTGCTTTTCTACAGGTAAGAGAATGGGAAAAATGAAATTAAAAGTGCCTAAAGCATAACGGGTTTTGTACTTTTAAATCTTAGAATATACATTATGAAAATCCGAAACATGGAAATTTATACACACAAAAAGTTCGCAAAATATCTACTTAAAAAAGTCAAGAGTTGATCATATTGAGGCCAGGCAATCATGTCAAAACTCCAACCAGTAATAATTTCAATGTGTCCATCCGAATGGTATTACGCAGAAACATCCGCATATCTTCGATTTATTTTTACTATCATTAGCAAATCAAAGCTTCTGAAATTCAACAATTCCATTCAGCAATCTTATGGTTTGAGCTAATGCTTCCCATACGTACGGTGGAAAATATGCCAATTATTCGACATCAAGAAAAAAATAGGCGTTTCATTTTCTCATAGTCACAGCATCTTATTTGAGCTCGTGTAGGTCAAGGCCGATTTTTTTTTTCGACAAGAATAAGATATGAGGTGTTTTCCTAGCTCGGCTAATATTCTCTACACAATTCAACAATGGACAAAGTCAAAGTTACAATATTTATTCTTTTCTCTGGATTCACCATAATAAATTATGTTCTCTTGGAAATTCAATATCTGGCCTGTAAAGAACATAGTGCAGTATTGTTGAACCACTGAAAGGTGCATTGACCGACAAACCGGGACTTATCAACCGATTACAACGGTGTGAAATTCGTTTCAAACCAATAAAAAAAGACCCGAATATCAAGCCCCAAAGCTCCTGTAGCTAACCGAGCTAATTAATTTCTAAACGATACCCTCCTTCCCGATCGATGGAAAACACCGTTACCTACAGATCAGATGTAGTGTCTGAAAGTTTTATGATTTAGCTGTGTGTTCTTTTTAACCATGTTGTTAGGTTCCTAACTATTGCATAACTCATGTCTCTGTCAAGACACGTTTCGAGGCCTATGGAAAATACATAACTATACAATAAATCTATTTGCCATATAATACTCTGAGATCCCAAGCAGAACCGAACTGAACACGTTCTTCTTTGTCTATAAAGATGTAAAAATCTGTCAGACCAAAGAGGGTCTCTGTCAGACCTCAGGAATTTCAGTCAGTCAAGGGTATAGGGCCAACGGAGCTTCGTGAAGTCTAACAAAGGAATTTGTATTCTACAAAATAACAAAATTGATTAAATAATTGAGATCTCAGTGTACCACCGCTTCTCAGAAATGTAAATAAATAACCCTTAATGACAAAATTTCACCCGATCAATGAAAAACATCGCCATCCGTTGTTCGGTTTTCCTGTGTATTTATATACCTGCATGTTCTCTATATGTTCATAGATGTTCACAAACGTTCCAAGCACGTTCCGCTCCCAATCATAATGCGTGCATTCTACCATTGTATCATTGGAGTGCTGAATGTGTCATTAAAGATTATCATTTATTGATGAAGATAACCATATTTGCGCTGTCAAAACTTTAAATTGAAATCATTTATGCTTTAGAAAAGTAAACGGAACGTCAAAGAAAGACAAAATCGCATCGGGAAACCAAACCCGACAGTTCGAAGGAAGACGCTGGCAACGGAGCAATGACCGACGACGGTGAATATTTCTATGACGAAACAGAATTCAATCATCAAAACTCGACAGTCACAAAAGACCATATTACCGAGAAGACTGCACTTGGTCATTTCTAACACACAACAAAGGTTCATCACAGAATTAATGATGAGAACGTAGGCGAAGGAAAATTCGGTATTGTAAACGAAGTGACAAATCGAACATCTGACACGTATGACGTAACAAACCCGACAAATTGCGTTAAGAGCAATGCCAATCGGAACTACTCGGGTATTCCACCTCGGATATAAGTGTAGGGTTACAATTTTTCGGGTAAATCGGCATCCGCCAATTACCACATTTTCTAAGCTTGCACGTTTAGTAGTTCAATGTGTATGGAAGTGTTGGACATCCTGATAAATCATTTTTTATCAGTAATTCTTACCAAATGGCGAAAATGTTGTTGTGACATGTATAGTTATTTCCTCAATCAAATTTAACGACATTTAAGATTTCGCATTTAAGATCTATTTCTAAAAACGAAAGTAAAGTGACGTCATTCTCGTGGGAAACAATATGGCGTCATTCCTATTATTTCAGAGGTGATTTCGTTGGATAAACCCGATGTGTTCAGATTGGAGCAATGCACATCGCCAAAACTATGACGTCACAAATCGAGCGTATGAAGCAACGAATGAACGTAGCAAATCGGATTCCTATTTATAAGCAACTTGTGTGGAGACTAACGTCTTAGTCCAGTCAATCTGTAAGTCAACCTTCAACTAATTGCAACAGAAACGAATTTGTGATTTTATTATGGCTTCACACTTCCTTTATAACATATAAAATGTCCTCAGAAATCCCACGAGGGGAAAATACTGAAAAATGCATTTAAACTTTTTGAAAAGTGGGAGTTTTTGCATGGTTCGAAGTTACCACCATAGAAAAGTACATAGCGTGAACTGTCATTTGAAATAGCCTGCAGAATGCTTTGTAATGGGTTTTTGTTGGTAATTTAAAAAGTGTTTGTTTTGTTTTATTTCTCCCGAAACACCGATTTAATGACCATTCACACTCAAATATATCTTTAAACATGAATAAAATGACAAAAGTGCACCTTACAATGAAAATATATAAAATAATGATAAAATATTAACCTCGGAATAGCTGTTCTTTTTTTTAAAACTACGGTGGCCCATTAGTGCCACTGTAGACAATGATTTTACGCAAACAACACATTCCTCTTACTCAATCAAATCGATCGTGTTTATATATTAAGATTATTTAATTCTTAAACTATTTTTTGCAAATTATGAAATAAATCTATTAATGATTTGTTTATTTGATTTTTACATTTGCTTAGTTTCTTAATATATGGCAAAATAGAATGAATTGAAGGCTAAAGATGAAGAGTAAATGTGGATGAGATAAAAATCGTCGGCATATATCTGGTGGCAATTGTAATTTACTCCGAAGGTGCATTTATTACTATAACCTATTGTATGATTAAGATATCATTATAGTCACATTTTTTTTATTATCATTTATCATTAATACATATGTTGTATGAACTATGAAAGTAAGTGAATTACGCTAAACTACAACCTTCAATCAAAAGAAAGATAAAGCAAGTGTGGTTGTGTTTGATTTAATATTTTCATTTGCAGTGATGTTAACAGAATAATACCACAATTAAAAATGCTGCAGACAAAATCAATGCGTTAAACAACTTGGCAGATATTTCTACATCATGCATTACTTCTTTCGTGTAAAACGATTTTGTTGGAACAGTTTCTTATGAAGACAGGACAGAGCTTCAAAAACGAAAACTCAATAATTTACCATGAAAGGGAAGTAAATTCGTTTCTATTATTTTGATAAGTTTTCATGAGTTGTTTCCCTTTAAACGGTTCCCTCTGTTAAGGCCCTGTACACATATTTTAGGAAAGTTTGATATCAATTTCTTATTATTTCTGTAAAACTGAAACAGGCTCTACTGTTGTATGACAGGATATTCATCGGAAGTAGAAGAAGTCCTTATTTACGTATTCAGATAGTGTATACAATGGATAAATATTTATATAGACCCAAAATAGTTTTAGCGATTTTGAAAGCCACCAACTTCCAGCTGTAAATACTTAGGAATATTTGCACATTCAGAATCATTAAAAGTTCGGTAGCTGTTTCCATTCAATATTACACAGCCTTACAAATATGTCTAGTTTCAATCAGATTTAACGTTGACTTACAACTTGTTTACTGTGTGAAAAAGCACCATTACAAATCGAAAGCATGACTCATTTAGCAAGCAAAAGCCATATGGTCACATGTCTATTGTATCGCCTTGAGGCAAAGCCTTATCATGCTATAGGCCTTTTCAGAAACTGTTGTTATCTTTTCTTGAATACTCTTAATCGGAGATACGAAATTTTCGGTAGCTTCCGGTTTAAGACTTCCGGGTATTAAATAATAACAGCTGACATTGAGAAACATAGATAAACTGCTGCGGGTATTTTAACAATGCCGCCGAAAGTCGTGTTTGTAAAAACTACATTGGAAAGATTGTTGAGGAGGGGAAATATCAAAGTATATCCTTACTTTGTGCTTACTCTCTAGCGGACAATTTACCCCGTTTCCCGAGATAAAACACTGTATACCAACGCGGTTACAACGTTTCGATTCATTTTTAGTGAGAAGAGTCGATCCTCTGCTAAAACATTTATTTAAGTATAGAATACGATGATGTAGATCTGTTTGATTATTGCCTTAACTTATGATAACATTATTTAAAATCCTTTTTGCAATCTAACATTTTCAAATGATATTGTACCATGTAAATGCAAACACAATGAACAGATGATATGATGCAAGCTGATCAAACCTACTTAATAAATGTTCCACTTATTTATGGGACATTCATCAAATTATGTCCAATAAGAGTGACAAATAAAAGTTAACTTATAAGAGATTATGGAATTGATTTTATTCACGTTTAATGATCGGACTTCAACAATAAATACACCTACCGGGTTAACATTAGATTCCTCTGATTTCCTGTCATGTCCATACCATTCACTCTACTTAGAATTACTGTTTCCAAGACCCTTCAAGCAGAACGATTTACCCTAATCTGACTGCAACGCCAATCAAAATATGATTCCGTCATTATATAGCAACCAGTGGCATGCCTTGAAGCCATAAAACACACAACTATGTGTCAACGAAAAATGATGTGATGCGCGCCTGTGTATTTCGGCAAGCTTCAAAAGATACATATCTTTCACGTCGAGGGTTTTATTGCTTCTTTTATTGGTCAACTGCATAACGTAGGAAATAACATATAAGATCTTTTTTTGTACCCTCTATATTCGACCAAATACGCATCAACCCTTTATGAGTTAATTCCCTATGTTACTGAGTGTTAGGTCGTTTTGTTATGTACAAGGTTTATTACCATTTTGTCTTAAGTCTATTTTACCAATTTTACCACCATTTCAGACTGAAGTTCCATCTCACCTACACGTGAAAATTGGGTTGTTTTTGACACTAATTGAGTAGAAAATCAATCCAACCTATAATCACTTTTTCTATGGAGGGTTGGTGGGAAAGAAAAATATGTATAAAGTGTAGATCCAGAAAAGAATATTTTTCTTATGTTGGTCTACACTATTTCTCGTAATATGCTTGTAACAAATTATGCAAATTCAGAATTATCTAAATATTTTGAAGATATTTTAATCAATTAAAAATGAAATGAAAATATTTCTTTAAACTGTAGATCTTTTGGCAATTAAATCTGTAGACAACGTAAGAATTGAAACCTTTATGGGATGTAGACTAAATGGGAAGTCCTTATGTAAAAAATTCATTTGCCTATGTCCTATGTTTCATATTTGTTGAACCGGTATGTCTTGATCTGCCGACATGTATGTTTAGTTTGTTCTGTTTTACCCCAAATAGTTATGACTTTATGGTTCATGCGATGTAACACAGAATTACATTATGTAAAATGAGGCTTCTTTTAAGCAACGAAAAAAAACAAAAAAACTTTGGACCACCCCTGGTCTTTGAAGTAAACTTTTAAACAGACTTAAGAGTCAGATTCGGCAATAAGGGTTTATTTGGAACATTTCACTTACTTTGTTGACGACTATTTGCCTTGTAATCATATTGATAAATAGTTAAAAGATTTGCTAGAAAATATTGTTTCTCTTACTTTGAACTTTAATTAATTGCGTAGTAATCTTTTGATTAAATGTCTCTTATAATTGTTGTTTAACAAGAACGATTGTTTTTTTGTTTGAGTTTGTTTTGTAATTATATATCATTAAAATGATAATCTACACATTTGTAATCTCTTTTCAATTCAAT
>OX401409.1:14826552-15053326 GCA_947846245.1 Cerastoderma edule | reverse complement strand
CTGAAGCAATATTGACAGCCATTTCGAAAGTTCAAAACATGGCAGATGAAAGCTCTTGTGTCGTCTTTCTCACAGACTCTCAGTCAGTTATCCAGGCCCTGACAAACAGACAACTACCCCAGCTAGCCAGAGCACTTCACCAACTCAACACCGTCTGCAGAGTTGTGATCTAGTGGATTCTTGCACATTCTTGTGTAATTCCTGGTAACGAAAAGGCAGACAACCAACCGCAGTGTAAGCTACACTGAGAGAGTAGCCATTATCAAATGAGGCCCAAACTAGAGACGGATGCTTACCATCAGCTTGACAGGCCAAAACAGGTTACAATTGTTAGACTGAGATCAGGACACAACCGACTGAATTCTCATATGTACAGAAAATACAAGCTGGTACAATCACCCACCATTCTGTCCATATAGTGAAGATGAGCAGATTACAGAGCATGTCCTCCAAAAATGCATGCGATACAACCAGCAGAGAACTGAAACGTGGCCATCAGCTGTCCCACTGAATCGCAAGCTACATGGAGACGTAGAGGAGCTGAAAAAGACCGCCAAATTCATCGGGGAGACTGGTTTTACTGTGTAGAGCGAACGAAAAGGAGAAGAAGATGTCCATGGTATTCAAAATTGACTCGATTAGGACATTATAGAACCAGATATTTAATTCTAAAAAGACGAGAAAATATAAGATGTATCCAAGAGTGAGTCCTTGATCAATTTAATGTCTAACGTCGTGCAAACAATTTCTTTCGTTGTAGGTGATTCATGGCAAATTTAATCGATCATTCAGTGAAATCGCATCGGTAGATATTGAGTTTTCATATTCACCGAATGGGAAACGAATTAGTTGAATGAATGTGCCCTAGTCCAATCTGAACACATCCGGTTTATCCAATAAACACACCTCTTTAAAAAACTATGGATGCCGCCATATTGTTTTCCGCGAGAATGTCTTCACTTTAGTTTCGTGTGAAAAATGTGAAATCTAAAAAGTCATTTAATTTGATCAAGGACACAACTTTATATGTAACTATTTATCATTTCGCCATTTCTTATGAGTTAGCGATACAAAATTATTTAAAAGGATGTCCAACACTTCCATAAACATTGAACTACTTAATGTGGACCCTGTGGAAATGTTTTATTTGCCGAAGGCGAATTACCCAAAAAATTGTAACCCTACACTTATACCCGAGCTTATAGTTCCGATTGCCCTAGACCCCCAAATTGATATATACAGTTCCGTGAATCCTGGTCCCTGACAAAGCAGACTTCTAGGTTGGAGATACATGTTTGTACCTGGAAAGCGTTGTATATTCCCGCTATGCATTTGCGTAAGTTAAAGCAATATTGCAAAGTAAATCATCATAGGAATCGTCCCTACGAGCTGCTTCCAAAGATGTGTCTCATTGCAATAGTATACTTTCAATAAGGATACATTTCATGTTGATCCGTGTTTACCTACGCCAATAATTTCCACAAGTCGGTTAATAAAACGGTACCCTGATCCATACACACCACAGAGGGGTTCTTGATTCTAATCAAGGCCGAGCACCTGCTTCATTTTGTCAAATGCTTATCAATACATCTACTTTCTTGTGAGAATGAACAGTGTAAATAGGAATTGAAATACATGAGGAAAAGTTAGTACATTAGACTGTTTATTTGGATTTGCAGAAACAACATTGAACCATGTCACGGGGAAGCTGTATGGATATTTGACAAACTTGTACGGACACGCAATAAGGTGATGAGGCATCAATTAGAACGTAACCTGAACACGTTTACCCAAATTAGAAGCAGCAGCGCGTTCTAGCGTTCTATTTAACGGGTTTCCTGTATGATTATGAGCTTTAAAGCTACATGTTTTCATATGGAACCCCCTATCAGTCGACAGTTCAGCATCGGCTTCTGGAATGGATATGTTAAAATACTGTAAAAGCGTCACATATATCAACAAATCAACATCAGACAACACGTGTCATGTACAAACACTGCATACGGCCTGCTGATGGACATGTTATATCTACCAAACAACTTCAAACAATACTTGTGGTGTACACAAAATAACATGGGCCTGTTAATGGATATGTTAGATACCGACATATCAACCAAACAACATCAGGCAATACCTTTGGTGTACACAACATAACTTGTTAATGGATGTGTTGTATGCAGACAGACAATACAATACAATACAAAATCTTTATTTCAATACTGTCAAAACGTCCCCTATATCTACCCGAATAACATCAGACGACACTTGTGATGTACAAAATCTACATTGAGCCTGTTAAATACAAAAAGTTTTCTCTACAAAAATGAGACCTGGACTTTTAGTTACCGCGCTTTGAAATGTCTTCAGCTGAATACGTCTCTGTATGCAATTATGAAAGAGTGAACTAAAGAAAATACACGTGCTTCTTTTTGTTTGTATGTCTCGATATTTTTAAATTGCACGAGAATGGTAACGTCGAAGTCGTGTATGTCATTTAGTCTGTCATGCAGCTCTTCGTACGTGTTCCTGTTGTAAAACACATATAGATTGTGAAAAAATGAAGGAATTACGAATCAATAATATTTGCGATAATTCATTTCAAACATTCAGGCATTACTCTATCAACAAAATGATACACACGTAGTTTACATGTAGACATACTAGGAATGCTGTTTTTCGTTTTCTTTTTTATATAAGGTTATTTCATTTGTCAAAAACAATGACTGGAAGTCTTCTGACAATGGCAGGACTTGTTATTCTTATAACCTGAGTAAAAAAAGACGATCACATATCTATATTGTCAATTATTGACATATCATTTACTAAGGCATGGACAACGCAGACTGTATCTTGATAACCCTTAACACTAAACCGCAATAGTACAGCAGAAAATGGACTAGAGCAATTCCTGGTGCATAATCATCTAACTTAGAAACATCCTCCACATACTATCAGAGACATTGATAACATTTTATCTATATCTCTTATGAAATATTTGAAATAATTGTGTAAATGTGTATTCAAAACGGGGATTTTAAACACATTTAATCTTGCAACAGTACATTACTTCACAAAGGAAACGTTTTAAGGAAACACGAAATGGTAAAACAAAACTGTGCTTTTAGAAATCAAATGCTTGGTCAATTTTCATATATAGATTTGGACACTGCAAAATCAAGAAAACAAAATTAAAATCATAAAAGTTGGTTTGCTCAAACCCGAAATAACTGTTTAAAGGACATAGTTAATAACCAAAGGTAGTATCATACATAAATGATACCCTCATAGTCATAAATTGAGAATTCCTACCAACCTCTCAATATTAAAGTACACACCTTTGTCCACTTCCAACTACCTTTAAGATAAATTTAAAAGCAGGTCAAAAACGAATAAAATCGATTATTAAAGCCGGTTTCAAAATCTAAACAAGAACTCGGTTATCAGTTTGAATTTGAATGACATACAGCATACCTTGCATTGCATCGACAAGTTTGTTTAATAAGCAAGTTATGTGCTTAATCGGTAATGAAATGTGATCAGTCTGTGTTAAATCTCGGTAAACTGCTGTACATAAAGCAACACGCCAGTTTTTACAGCATGTTCGATTGAGAATTTTTGTATGGGCAATTCATAAGAGATTTCATAATTCGATCACAACTGCATGCAACCATATAGGTATATTTACTTCCTGGAAGCAAACAGTGTCTTAAGAACCGCCTTGTTAATCGGCATTAGTACTGGTTATGTTTCCAGAAAGCTGGCATCGAGAGCTAATAACCTTCAAGCTTTCGATGTTCCCCATCATATAATAGTATCTGACACCCGGGATATTACTCTTAGGGCCATTTGAATATCAGAATATTTCTAAACTTTTTAACAAATAATGTGCAAAACCTGCCTGATGTATTGCCCTGTGGTGAAGTGTGCTCGCTGTAAAGATAAACAAAACGTTCGTTTTGGTAAACTTGACTAAACATGCCTTAGTTGAAAAATTATGTAACATTGCAAAATTATCATACATTTGTCTCGTTTCCCGTGAACATGTCTTCTGAATATAAAACAAGAGAGCATGACGCTCAATGAATGAATCATGTATATATCGTACCATCTCCATCAGTCTCAATTATTTAACAACTTCATTGTAGAATTTGAAATCAGAAATGACTGGCTAAATCTGTATATGTTCTTGATCAGTATTGTTCGCCTCTTTCAACAATTATCTGGTTTTATCAGGACGCTAAGCTCTATAATGTTTGTTATCTGTACTGAACTTAGAGATAAAATCAAAATCAAACTAATGAATGAGTTATCTTGTTAAAGGTCACTCTATGAAAAAGACAGATCATCGCATATCGGGAAACGAACTTGTTGTGCATGACTGATTTGAAAACTTGAAATTCTCATTCGTGTCCCCGACTTCGAAATCAATTTACAACGATCCTAAATAACTATACCATGTAGCCATATTATATGATTTTTGGCGTTACCATTTCCCTTATTTGAAAAGTTCAAGATGCATGTTATGAAAGCAAATATTACATCTTCCCCGGTGTATCAGATTGGTTGAATGATTCGTGCAAACGTGTTTCCTGTTGATATAACATATACGTAGTATGCAAGTACAAGGACTTATACCATGACTCGCTGCTGTAGGCATGGACTTAACAAATTCATTAGATATATGTACATGTTACCTTTTGGGACAACAAACAAAATATGAAAGTTTCGAAGAAATAGTTTTTTCTAATTGATTTATTTTACATCGATTGTAACGAAAGCTTGAAGTTCATCAAATGCTCTGCCTATGACTGCTTTCTGGATACACTACTAGGTCGTGTCATCTTCATCTCGCAACTAACGAGACATACTTTTCGATTAGAATACGAAACGGTGCAAATATAGGATGTATGCATTGCAATAACTATTCAGTCTTAAAGATATGCATATTTGATTGGAACATATATCCCTACAGGGAATTAAACATTCTTTTACGTAAACGCCAAATCGATCGTGTTTACTGACTTTGGCAACTAATGGTATTTATTGACAAATAATAAAACAACAGAATTTCACTTTCTTTGGAAGAATTTCGCTATGAGCTGTTACTTTTAAACCAGCCGTTATTGGTGGCTGTTCAATTTAGTGTGTTTGCTTCGATTCATTCATCGATTAATTGTTGTGCTCTACACACACATAATTTATTTACTAAGCAATTGAATACTAGTTGGTTAGAATAAGAACATGTTGCAGATATAAGATAGTCACTAGAATACACCAGTTGTTAAAAGTCGTCATAGACATGTGCAGCAAGATGACAATCACAAAGTTGAACTGATTGATTAGAATCAGATAACCTTAAACATACATGGCATATGTACGAGATTGTAGTCTTAAGCTCGGTGGAACATTTCCTACACCAATGAACACTTTTTACCGGAATTGGGTTCTGGTATAAAATTATCATAAGAGGCTATTAGTCTCCACAATGAACACGTTTCACCTGAATAGGGTCCTGGTATAAAATCATCATAAAAGGCTGTTAGTCTCCTCGCCAGGGAACCAACACATTACCTGCAGATGTTGTCACCTTTCTTCGTGTACAGGTAATCCATGCTTAAATTATTATAACACCGATAAGTATAGCCACACCTCATCCCACGAAACCCCCGACTATCGCACCTGTATCCAAAGGTTTAGTATCTGTAGCATCTGAAACTAGAAGATTATAGGTTCTATCCAACACATTTGGAAACAATTTCGAAAAAAAGCGTGTTTGTTTAAAAATCACTTTGCATATATGTTTTTCTTTGTCTTAATCTAACGGCACCTCATATACATGTACTTGTGTAAGTTATATAGCAACGATGATTCACTTTTTCATTCAACCTCAAAGATGTGTTAGTTCAAACTTGGACACATGTCTTTCCCAAGCACATTCCACAACGAATGGATTGGTCTTAATTGGGAATAAAATCTAGCGTCGAAGTTCGCAAATACCATATTCACCACGGCAGGTTCAAATTCAACTAACTGATTAAAAAACCTATCTGTCAGCTTTCATCATATGTATAGACAACATGATGAATTTATAATGAACAATGGAATACAAACGTGGTAATGGTATTAAGGAAGTAATGGCGATACTGTAAAGGAACCCATGCTTTAACAATTGTCGAGTGAGCATTCCCTTCTCCTCTCAGATTGGGAATCAATTTGTCACTAATATTGACACATCGTCTTATTTAAGACTGTGCTATTCCTGTTCATTATTAGATTATATCTTTATTTATTCACATAAAAGAAGATACGGAGTGTTCCGTGTACAACGACACAAACTTAATACTAATCAAATGATTACTGACAAACTTAACACTTTAGGAAAATGGTAGTATTGACTTTGTGCGTTTCACGTCGGGTCTTCGATTGATGGGATTCGGTAACTTTTGCAACAATTGCAAATAAATTCTGTTCACCCCAGTATTCTTGACACTCAATACAGTATAGTTTGGTATAAAATGTATTCCTATATCGACTAAAGTGTTATATGTTACAAGCTTGCTAATTAGATATATAATTAACATGTTGCACAATGCTTGATTCATTTCATACCATATTTAAGAGAAGGTTGATATTAAGTTATCATATGGCGAAGTCATAGTTAAAATCTTTATTATCTGTTCTAATTGCAAAAGCAACACAATCCAATACGCATATATGTATATCTATGAACAATCAATTAAGTTGGATTTGGTAAAGCTATTCCTCTACCAATTGAAAAGTCTTAAAAACTTACTGCTTCAATATGCAATTAACGTATTGCACTATGATTTATTCATATCATACCATTTACCAAAAGTGTGTTCGCATATCAATGCAGCAAGGCATTAATGTGCAATAAATAGTGTAAAAAGGTATATTTTTGTTACCGGAAACTTGGCATATTTCAGATGTGACTGACATATGGCGAATGTATGAAAGGATTTCGTTTTATTGATGTATTGTTACTACATTCTATCACTTTGGAACGCTATATGACTGATAGGGCAGATTGAATAAACTTTAATTAAGAAAGATCATTCTGAATAACACTAGTCTCTGTTCAGGCTTAACATTTGGATGCCAGTATACTACATACAAGTATAAAACGACTTACTCCTTACATTAAGGAATGCCGATCCGTATCTCACAGTCAAATTCCGACCAATGTCATCAGTTTTAAATGAGCTTGTATAAATCGGGCATACGATATAATGATTTTTCAGTCTACAGATCTGAACAAAGGCATGTTGTCTCATTTTCTAATAAAGATGTGAATACTTTGTTTTTCGTTTGGAAATGAAAGGCAGCATGATATTAGTAGATGAAACGTAATCAAATGTGGCCTTGGAGAACAATAAGATAACACATGCTTTTCTATTTTCGAAATGATATTTAACAATAAATAATTTAATGATTAAATAACCTTTTTGTCTCAGTCGACCAGAAATCTTTTCTATAATGTTAGTTCCATCTGTAAATGTCGCTTTAACCTTGACCCATTTGAAGCGTTCCCCTCTGTCTGTAGACAGGCAAAACAGCAACACTTCCTTTAACAAAGGTACCATGGCCAGCACATGGTCGGTTGATGTCGTAACACTCGGACGTGTATGTGGTTAGAATGACCAGTTGACAAGCAACGTCGGTGGTCTGGACCTGGGAATGACATGATATAAAGAAGATATAAGTGATTAATGAATATATATTTTTCATTGACGTAAACTGAAGCCAGAAAAAGTATAGGTACGATTTCAAAACCTACCATTGTGATATTGATACAATGCTTATTTTTGATTGCCATAAAACGATCGCACTGCATATGAATACGCAAAATGAAACCGTTCCATACTTCACCTGTATGTCTATGGTATTACCCTGTAAGCAATGACTAAGAAATGGATGTATCATATGCAATTTACCTACTTTTTGTACTCGTATTCGAACTTCATCAAAAGGAAGATAATCTGTTGAACGAGCTCATTGCGCTTGAATACCTACAAATGCTTTTCGATAGTAGATGCTCCAAACATATATGTACATGTATCCCTTAGGCAGAGGGTACAGATTTAAAACGTCCAAGTGTGTTTTTTATTAACCCAAAGTTTAGATTTTGCTAAAAAAAAGACGAAAAAAACCCCCAATAAACATGCTTCGACGTGCAAATATCAAGTAATTCGACAAGAATTATCAACGGTTATATACTATTCTCTTTAGAAATCTGCTGAATGCTTTCTACAGATAAAGCGATTTTAGTATGAAATATTTTTTTTATGATTGTGGTTTTGATTGTGCCCACTAAGCCTTTTTCTGATAATAGAATGTGCATGGTTAATAATGATTTATTTTGACACAGAACAATATATCGTATGTTTATCGTGATATATCATAAGACACCATTCACTTTGATCTTGTAGTTTTTGTATATTTGTTTGTAAATTGAAATGACAAGAAACTTTGTAATTCTACGTCTGAATAAAATATTCGTATCTGTATTCGTTAAAAAATAGTATTAAGAAAGACACACGTGATTTTTTCATGTTACATTAGAAAATAACGGATTTTCCAATTAATCCTTTACTAAATAGTTTGAAGACAAGAAAAGCATTGTCGTCGTGACAATCAGCAGGAACGAAGTGTATTTGATGTACATGTAACCATGTTAAATTCACACTATGGTTGTTCTGCTCTTTATCCTGCTTCCTTACTTTATAAGCCTGTACACACTTCCACGTGATTTTGACGGTTCCAACAAGATAGACACAATTTGACATGGCCATAAGCTTCATATCAATGGCGTTTTTATATGTAGTCAATTTAGAGGTATCATCTATGACAACTGCAATTGATCAAGAAAATGAGAACATTACATGATTTATTAAAATTATATGTTCTGACTTCAGGTATCATAAGCCTGTATACACTGCCACTTGGTGTTGATGATTCCCACAAGATATCCACAATGACATGGGAATAAACTTAAAATATTTTGTAAACATAAAATTGTAATAACTATGAGATTATGTACTTAATGTTGAAATAAAATAATGTTATGCTATGTTTTGTAATGATATCAACAAGATCGACACAATTTGACATGGCAATAAACTTCATACCTTTAGCGTTCTCGTATGTAGTCAAGGTAGTAGTATCACCAATCAAAGCTGCAGTTGATCCATAACGAGCAGAAGTTATAAAAATGCAATGTTTAAGTTTTGTCTGGAACATATTGGTATTTTTAGCAATCGCATTTTTAACTAAGTTTTCTATTGTTTTATACAATTTACACAGAAATAGCGGCAACGGTTTACCTAACACATGCCCCCAGTTCATATGCGAGGAAAATCTATGGAACAGTCGTTCAGGGATGACACACTGGCCGCGATACATATGTCTAGCCCCAAACAGATATATTCATACGTAAACTGCAATTAAACATAATTGTTCGGGATACACGCATTTACTACATTTGTTTCAGTTGTTGAATGCATTGATTGAAATTTAAATCATGAATGAAATAAGAAGTATTCAATACGTTTAATGAATAAATACAATGCCTACCTGATACGACAATAGTACTCGATTCTCTTACAGGAGCATCCTCGGTACCAGGACTAGGTGTCTCGCATGTAAACGTAATGTTGGTGTCCTTCCACTCGACTGGGTTTATGGTCAAAGTCCAGACACCTCCGTTGGCACTAAACATATTATTCCCCTCGATTTGAAGTTGACAAAAGGTTAATGGGCATATTCGAATTTGGTTACGATTATGCCATGAGATAGTATTCACGGTATTTATTGTCCTTGAACATACTATGGTGGACCGTATTTTCAGATTCCCTGTAACGATAATGAGTTTACCAAGTAATTCAAAATGCAAATGAAGTTTAGAACTTTCCTTTGCAAAAAAGGAAGTTAGATTTCTAAAAGTATTTAATGAATTCTAGTTTATTGACCTCTTTATCTTCATCAAAAGTTGATAGATTTTAGATGGTAAGGTTCATGGTTAGCTGTATTTTGACCTTTGAACTTGGTGATGATACCCTCTGAGCATTTGAATGATTCACTACGAATGAGTCATTAAACTTTCTTTACCTCTATATGTTGTTCTCTTCGATTGTTCAGACAAAGGGGACATCCAAATATAGTGCAGTGAATGGCTGACATATCAATGAATTTAACGAAACTTCTATATAAAGCCTACGTGCTGCACGATGAGGCTGGATGCAAATACATGTATGCGATCACAGTAGACCATTTAAAACCCCAGCTAACTAATAACTTACCGTTACATATTCGGAAACAGCAACATAACATCAACAATACTTCGTATGAAATATAAGATCCCATTTCATCTGAAATGGTTTAGTTGATATCAAATATCTTAGGTTGTGTTGCAGCTGACACTTAAGACAGTATGCAACTTATGTACATTGTTTCATTTGTATCTATTAAGTGAGCTATGGTTTCTAATTTAGCCAAGACTGACTCATAGTGAATCTGACGGTTTACACTGAAAAGCTTATATATCAAACTTTCGGCACTATGACAATTTAAAAAGAAAATGAAAACGGAAGGTGGTGTCTCTTCCAAACCACACAATGAACCAACGTAATGCAGTGCATACGAAAATCAGGCTTATGGAAAATGCGCATCATCAATAGAATGTCTCTAATTATCAATGAAGGTTGTATTGAAACCATGATCTTCTAAAAGACGCTGAATCTTGCCTCTATAAATACGTAAAGGCACATGTATGGGAAACAAGTTTTTTCAATAAGTCATAAACGATCTGTGATAAGGGAGGAAACTCTAATTGTCTTGTCGTTAGATTAGTCTCAGTTTGGTATGATATAGAAATATATATGTTAAGCCAACACTCGATAGTTTTATTGATCATACGAAACTATAAATTTTGTTGAGGCATATCTGAAAATAAGTTGTCAGACGTCGCTTATGAAAATGTTGCAGACATTGAGCGATTCGTTGATTAGTGACTTTATATGTAGGGCTTGAACGAGATTATCAGATATACGTTTTGGATCTACATCACGTTAACACTTTTCCAATAATTTTGCAATAACTTGGTCATATAAGATGAAGGGAACTGCAAGGCTTACATGTCAATGCTTTAGTGCAAGACTATAGTAAGTGCGACATAAACATGAAGCACTTACTATAGTATTGCACTGAACCCTCGATGTATACCTATTGAGACGGTAGAACGACAGACATTCAGACTACCTACCATGAAAACTTCAAAATATCGCTATGTCGCTTTTGCGATTCGAACCCTCGCTGAAAGAAGCTTTGTCATTTTATGGAAGGTCCTCTTACCATCATGCCAGAGGTTTCCCTATATTCAGACGGACATACATATACTCATCCATATTCAATGAAAAACAAGACAAATAACCAAAAGGTGTATGATAGTCTTCCTGTGTGAAAAGAATATTGTGTATTGGTAAAACAATAGATTAAAAGCAGAGTATTTGGGAGTGAAATGAAACAAACTTACCGAAATGGTGAAATTAAATTTCTAAAGTGATTACACATCTAAGAAAACAGCTGAAATAACTATCCAATACACATGCAACTGAAAACAGAATGTATTCGTGTATCTGTTACACCTGCATATGGCAAAAACTCACATATATGTTTTCATTACCTTCACACCAAAACCGTAAGGACAGTGTCACGGTTGTGCATGAAGGCATAAAGAGAACGTTAAAAGGAGTTCTTTCTCTTCTCTTTTCATGTTTGTATTCTTATTCGACAGCGATAATTTAATGTTGGCCTACTTTCCAAAAAGCTTATTGCACGAAATATTACTTCAACTCAGTAACGCTTAGTCTGTCCCTAACATACCCGGAGGTTTGACCAATACCATTTCAAGAGAGATTAATCAAAGTTGAAAGAACTTGTTTCACAACCCATGTAAAGAAAAACAAGTTTAAACTAAACCACTTCTTTATGAAGGGTTATTGATAATTCTTTCGACAAGATGTAGCCCAGGTAAATGCCATATGGTAGTTCCCCTCCAAACCCCTCAGACAACAACCCTCATTCTTCACAAGGTTAAACAAGTTAAAATATTTCATACATTTCAATATGACACACGTTATCGACATTACCAGGCTTTTCATACAGGACTCCTGAGTTCGAGGCAGGGGTCGGTAAATATTAAATCAGACGTCTGATGAAATCAATACAACATGCTTTCACTGTGTCTAAAATGTTGTAATTGTGTTAAGGAGAGGGAAAGGTAAGCATAATAGAGAGACTATTGTGTTGTACTGGTAAGGAAACAGCATGTCTATGGAGACTAGAAGAATGAGATGCTGATGTATTCGATTTGAGTGAAGTACTGCTGGAATCGGTTAAAGACCCTACTGCAAACGACGTTCACAGGAGTTTATCATTTTTTCTGAAAGAACAAAATGTTCACCAGTTTTCCTTTTAGGTAATACAAAAACATTGATCTGGCGACACTCTAAATAAACCTGCTCGTCGAACCATTCCTAAAGGACATTTCTGTCTCTGGCCTTACTAACATGCTTACACGTGAAAATGCTTATCGATTCATATTCGTCGTTACAGTTTTAATCATGTGTGTATTCGCCCATTTGTTGGTGACTTTTCAATTGGTCATTGACAGATGTGATAGAAGAGGCCAGGTTTATGTTTCCGCTTTGTCATTACCATATGGCCTCAACTATTTTGAATAATTTCCGTGGTTCGATACTCTACATGAGTCCCCAACCTGAGGTTTCCCATACCTAATTATTGTTATTGGCATCATCTATCGATTAGTACCTTGAGGGAGAGCAGGAGAGTATTGTCTTCTGTGGATGTGAATGACAATTCGTTATCTACATGCCCTATTACAGTTCTGGTATATAAATCCTGGTGATGTGTGGAATATAGACATATGACCGCTGTTGACTTTATCCTCGGCTTTTTCTGGCTTTACAGCTGACGAATGGCAAGTTTGCCCTCATTCAAGCCTGTAGCGCAGATATGTTAATGAATTGGTGTATGTCCTAAATTCTGATATGTATATATATATATTGGTGATGTGTGTAATGTAGGTATATGGCCGTTGCTGATTTTATTCTTGCCATGTTCTGGCTGTACAGCTAATAAATGGAGAGTTCGCCCTCATCCAAGCCTGTAGCACAGACATTTGTAGGTCTATTGGTGCATGTTCTAAGGTTCAAATTCTACCTAGATTTCCTTCCCGAGATTTTCCATCCCTTATATAGCACGTTATGACACAACTACTTACATGAAAAAAAGCTTGTATATTTATCAAATCACCACACTGTTTATAGGTCTTAAGTATTCCGTCTGAACAGGAAGATAAATCCCAATAAGGAATGGAAAGCTAAAAGGATACCATTGTTAATAGACACGTGTTTCTAAGTATGTAACTGATTAATGGAAAGCTAAGAGGACATCATTGTAATTAAACAATTGTTTTCAAGTAGGTAGTCTTTCCAGCATAATTCATCTTTCTCACTCTACAAAACAGTAGGGATAAGAATGTGAATCAACTCATTCTTATTTTGAATTGAACTACTATTTTACACCAAGACTTAATGTCACCGATTTATGATATGTTATATACAAAGTAGGTATCCCGATATGAAAATTCAAGGATAAGTGTTAAATGTCAACAATTATGTCTTTCTGGTTGCAATCGACTGTCCTAAACAGCATTTATATACTCTTACGAGGTCTTACAGTGCATACACAATATCTACCTCGAACCGTTTAATAGATAACTTGTTTCCGGGTCAGTTCTGAAAGACTTTTATCACGATGTTTTATGCCTTCAATATGTAACAACTTACAAGTACGAATCTACGACTAACGTTGAATTATTTAACTATTTTCAATACAACCATCTCATAGTGTACCATTTGATGTCGGTTGTTTGGTTGAGCCAAGTTTATTACCACGTTTTTTTTTTTGTGTTTTATTATTCGAGGAGACAGTTCACGTATCTGGCGTTTTCATCAAAGTCGATACTGCCATTGTCATTCAAATCGTAATGCTAGTCCATGACCCCGGATCATGTCATGAATGGAAGCAATGTAAAGCAATGGTTTTGGACTCTGAAATGACCTTAGCAGTATTCGAACTTTTAACCTCCCCAAAGAAGCTGATCACTTTATCAAGAGCCGCCACATGTATCATTCATGCTTGAAACAACTGAATTGTTGAGAAAAAGCATTGCTTCATTGTAAATGTAAAGCTTCAAGTATACTAAACTTAAGGGAGTTTTCAAACATAATTGCATGCAATAATCGGTCCTCTCGATTTCACAATGTCCGTGATAAATTGGGTAAAGTATATAAACTCTTGACGATTTGATGTTTTTGTTCTAAAAAGCCAGATATAGGCTAAATACACAACGCTACATACGTATATGCATAAAGGCATACTTCGATATACGCATTTAGCACACATTTTGAGACTGGGTCACATTGAAATGTATGATTATTGTCAAGTACATGTTTGGCAATAAATTTATTCTGTTTTTGAAAATATAGCGTTGCCCGACTGATGGCATTCAAAACATTTGATTAAGTGAAGGCGACGAATATTCGCAACTAAAGAATTGTGTTGTTTAGGCTTGAGACGAAAAATGAGGAGCACGAGGGAAACTTATGAAAGACTACTCAACGTTTCTTTATGACTTAAATCGTATTATTGGCGCCAATTCAAATCAAAGTACCACGTTAAACACAAATAAATATGAATTTGTTACACGATGTTACATTGACATTGTGCTTTGGTAATTGATTCACTTAACACGGACATTTAATATAAGAGCACTTATTTCGTCTGATTACCTAATTCCTGGCCACAACCGGATTCAAGCGAATATTGAGGTCACCAGGAAATTACTTCATTGACACGTGGGAAATGTGTCATTAGGGTCAAATAGAATTGTGGACATACAAGACACAAAAATAACACGTCCGTATTATTGTTTTCTAATCTTTGTTTATTAGGAAGATAGTAGAATAGGTGAACAACATACACATAAAACCGAACCGGAGACAAACATACTCTTTGATTATTGTAGTTTATTGAAAACAAATGCTAAAGTACTCTAAACACACGCCATAATGTTTATCCAACACTATACATGTAGTAGTCCAGCAATGCACAATCTAATAAAACTTGATCAAATTCTAACATTGTTCATTAACAATATTTGCATTTTTTTTTAAATATATTGAATATCAATGATGGCATGTGATTCTGACGAACGATAAGGCTCATAAGTCTCATTCATACGAAATGAGTTTTGGCGAAAAATACCACATGAAATTGAAGAAATCAACTATACTGCAATACAATAGGAAAATGAGATACAATCGATGATCATGCATTATTTCAACACTTTTTCCGTTAAAGAGTGGAGCATCTTATATACATTTACGAGCACCACTCACGCCGTGTCTTACATCAACCACGCATTTGTATATAATACATATTCAAAGGGGACAAAAATGACAGATTAACACATTGACACAATCAAACTTTACACAAATGTTTTATAGTTGCCTGTACTTATCAATTGCATGATATTATCAATAACGTCAACACTGATCCAACTGTTTTAACGCCTATACTGCTAAAAACCGACTTTATGCTTACGCAAACAGGTTAGATCCAGGCCAGCCGCCAAGTCAATATTCACCCAAAGCAAAAGCATATTATCGATACAATACGTATGATGGTATAAAGTGCATGGAGGAATGATAACTTTTATTTATTTATTCAATAGTTTACAGCTTTAAGGTAGGCCATTGTTACGTTATTAGGTATGTTTGTACATAGAATACTCCACGGCTCGATCAATACTACTTCTTAGTAAAGAGTTTAAAACGACATTTGATTATCTAAATACAAAACTTAAAGGGTGTTTGATAGTCTCCTTACAACATCCCCTACCAAAATAATTCTATTTTCTTCCCATTTCTTCTGTACCTGGAAGAATTGGTTGCGAGACAGCTCAGAAATTCAAATATAACTCGGGCAGGACTGCGTCTGGTCAGTTTGGAGTTGGTTTCCTTTTTGTATTATATAGTTATTGTTAACAAGCACATATCAGCGATGATTTTTGGGTGTTCCATGTATTCGTATGAATGACGTTAACATGATTAATTGTCTCATATAACTGATACACTTTGTTCAAGCAAGGAAATTGATGTTACTTAAGAAGAATATTTATTGTTCTGGTGAGATAATACCCTGGGTTTGAACAGATGCAACATACATATTGTAAAAACGGTGAGAGATCCTGTCTATTTATATCATGGTTTGTTCCAAACGGTGATGATTTTAGGAATGAATTACGAGCTTAAATTATGGTAAACATACTTAATTGGTTGAACAAGCACTGTATTCATGCAAAACGTGTAAAGAACACTAAAATCATGCGAAATGTTATTACAAATCAACAAGCAGTTTTCACGATGTGTGTAATTTCCCCTTTTTATCGGCCATTGTCAAATGAGATAGAAGAGGCAATGTAAAGATTTCCGCTTAGCTCAAACCATATATTGCTTCAATTATCGAATATATTTCCTTCAATTCAATATTCTTTTCGAAGTATGAACAACGTTTTAGCAGTTGTTTAGTCATTGCACTGTACAGGGCGTAAGGATTCCGCCTTAACAGGAAGATTTTAACGAACAATGGATATAACTCTGAGTACATGCAATCATCATTGAAAATTGGCATTTGTCTTTAAGTATGTAAACTTTCTCACCAAATACAGCGCTCATTCTAGTAATGTAATATGGATATAAATAATAATCAACTCATTCTTATAGTGAAATAATTTATTATAAACTCATTGTTAATACATCTATACAAAAACCTTTTAAATGTAAATTAGTTATGCCTAGTTCTCTGTAAACCATCAAAGTATGCTTGTAATGTTATTCTATTAATCGTTTCGTCGGGATTTATATACCTCTATCATTATAACGGAACTAGGATTAGGATGTTGGTGTTTTACGTTAATCTTTTACAAATGATATTTATGTATTGCATTATTTCTGATGGAACCAATATTCTAATGTGTTTTCTTTTCATTCATATTTTTCATGATTCTAACATAGTAAAATAAGAAGACTATTATAATGAACAAAACGACATTTAATGATAATGATGATAAATATTTGTATACTGGCTATGGAAATGTACAAATACATATTGTGTCTTCTTCCAAAAACGTTGTCTCAATTTTGAAATATATATGAAAAGTATGCATAGATAGTAAGTGTAAAATGTTTGTGTCGACGATTAAAACTTCCTTATTGAAACCGTGCTATATGGTGACCCTATTCTCCTTCAACTTCAGTCTTACGGCGCATGCAAAAACCTACCCTAAAACCGTTTTACAGATATTCATTTGTTTAGAATTGCAGACAACTTGTAGGACATGTACTGCAATATTTAACCCGTTGAAGTATGACAAATACGAATCTACGCTTAACGTTTGGCCCGTTGAATCATTCTCATACGCCATACGTTTAAATGTAGATAAATGCGTTTCAGTAGAATGAAAACTAACACAATGAAACGTTTGGTGTGGTTTTGCCCCACTATATCTTGTGTATCATCGCTTTTCTGGTGATGTGGTTATTTCGAAGATGTTTTCGACTAAGCTATGACTTCCTGATCAAAATCTTTACTATCATTGTTTCAGTTGAGCGTGTATTCTAATTATTATACTATCCACATGATCCAGGGTATAATTTACGGATGACATCTAAAAATTGATACGTCAATGTGTTTGCTCTTTGAAAGACCTCGTCGCTATTCGAAACTCTAACCTTCTCATAGAGGCGACTAGTTTACCTATATTTTCTTTAATACAGTAGTGCTATCGTATGAGTTCCCACTGTTTACGCACGATACACGAAAGAAACACTAACGATTAACGATCCGCGATGTGCGATGTACGATATTCTATAGGGCGACCGTCTTACCTATCTGATTTGATTCGATACGACCCGATACGGTCTATGTTCTTCATCTGATTTAGGATATTTGATATACGATATACATTATGCGATTTACGATGCAGGTTGAACAAGATAGGGCGAATAGCATTCATTATTTACGAAGATGCCTGCTAAAATGACGTGCCCTTAAAATAGAAACTGTCATGTTGAAACGTTCTCAAGTCCGCCCTAAAACAACGTCTCCAGCCCGTTTTAACATAGAAAAGAAGTTGGAACGATTAGATAGACTCTTTAGAATATGTTTAAGGAGTAATAGAAAAAAATAAATAGTAAAAAATCATTTTTTTTGCCATGGAACTATATACAAACAACATGTTATGACTTATCTAAATGTATATAGTTTTGTTTGGTTTGATCTTCGTTGGAACCTACAGAAAAGTTTTCATCACCTCCCTGACGAAAGTAAAAAAGTACTTGTTTTTCGTGTTTTCTCGCCAAAATACAATGGATGTATTTTAATTCATTGACAATACGTGGCCGTGTTCATATATTACAGACTTTACCATAATGTCTGTTAACATAGCTCAGCCCTTCTTGAAATACAGTTTACAATATATGGTCTATGGTTTCTGATATACGATACACGTTTTACGTTATACATTCACCATACACTACGATACGATAGGTTCGTTTTGTCTGATACTATCTGATGCGATATGATACGTTTCCGTTCCATTTGGTGATTTGATACCTTACGTTACGATACGATACGAACGATATACGCTGTTTTTGTGAAACAGTAAAGTTTCACTCGGGAAATATTTCTCATAAACTAAACAAGTAGTTGATTAACCTTTGTATACAAATCATTGTAAGCAAACCAGTTCAATTATGTTTAACACCCTTTACATGAAATGGATAACGCTACACGAGCGTCACATGACTTTAGTCAATTGAACGATTAAGATATTCATTTTTTGAAGATAGAAGAACAGGTAACAGACCGCCTATATAAATGAAGGCATTCCATCGTAAGTGTTTACAACGCTATCATTAATTGTCATACTACTTAACGTTTGATTTGCACATTTAAAATCATACTCCAATTGAAGTTTTGATGAACAGACTTTCCTTTATAAATCTAGAGAAAGTGATCCATTATAAAACAATATAATATACTATTTTTACGGAGAGAGTTGCAGATTTTCATACATTTTCCCATCGTTGGAGACAGACTGGTCTTCTGAAAATAGAAACAATCGTTATGTTTACGAAAGCATATACGCTGTTAAGAAGAACAACTTGTTTGCCTTGTAGATAATGCTTCAAAAGGAATATCAGAATGGTACTCAAAATCGGAGTGTTGAATTAGATTTGTTAATTTGCCATGCGCTGCTCCAAGTTCATGTCATGCTTTCTTAAAGCATATGTATTTCTGAGTCCTTATGTATGGTATTTTGTATAACCCTGCAGTAAATGATATTATTTGGATACTAACCCGGTTTAGCTTCAATATATTGAATGAAAGCAAATGAAATTACCAATTATATAGGCAATTCTTCAGCGCCTGATATAAATTTGAAAAAGCATATAACTATAAACACAACTAATTACAAGACTGAATGTATCCATAGTTGTAATTCCAAACGATTAGCTACTTAAACAAATAATCATTTGAGTTTTGTACGTATTCTGTCATTCTAAATGTCTTTTTATAAAATGTGTTAGCCACATCATTAGATTTCAAAATCATTACACAGTACATTTTTTTTTATGCATACCTTTCACTTTATATAGAGTGCCGTATTGGTGACTGCTATCGTTAGTATAACTAAGATCTTCATAAAGAGGTCTTTGACCTAAGACGTCATATTCGTGTCTGTGACCTTGTGCGAACTCAAGGCTTTCGTACGTTTCCCTGTAACAATAATGTAGCACATAATACAGCTGTCAATGTACCCAGTCATCTGAGGCTTGACTTCAAAGTAGAACTAACAAATATAGATTATGAAATAGTTCGATTCTGAACTCCCTTACGTACAAACTGTGTTAACTGATTCTGGACTTTGGGAACTCGTAAATGAGACAGACGTCCTTTTATGAAACCAGACTTTGAATTATATAATTGACTTATATTATATCATAATTTACTAGTTACGTACCTATTCATGTTGTAGTAATCGCATACCATACCATCATGTTGGACACCTTTTAATGATACAAAATAATAAAATAGATTTTCCTTTTAGGGGTAGAAACTTTCAAGTTTATCACATGAGCTGATACAAATGTCATACCCAATGAAATAAACGAGGCCTGAAGATTGTGAATATCTTGTTCTTTTCTATAGATGACTTTATTACGAACACAAACCGTTTCGATATTGTAGCAGAGTTTCAAAATTACTCTCTCAGAGATGTGTGCATTTGTAGTAATTAACGTCATTTTTTTCACACTCCTAAACTCTGAACAAAAGATCTTTTTCAATATCTTTACTTATAAAGAGCTAAAACCCGGTTATTTCGTTAATTAATGTCAATTGTGCCGTCGCGCATGTCTGTTCTTCTTCAGGAAAGCAGACTCAGGAGGGAGGAATTCTATTTCGCGCGCCTTGCTTTTGTCATGTGACAGCTACAAGGAAACTTCATATTAATTACCTCCCTTTAATTTAAATATTCACATTGAAATTAAAATAACATGAATGAAGTTTGCAAGTTACAATTTCAATCCACGAAAACATTTTATAATATGAAACTTGTTTTAAAATGGCATTTGTTTTGTTAAATCTTCAATATTGTTATCCTGAAAATCCTTTCAGCGTAAATATATCCTTAGATACTATGTATGAATAATACTTTTTTTTTTGTTCCTTGCTCACCTAATGGCAAATGCGTAGTTGGTGAGTTAAATGTCGACCATAATACGAAGTACTAATCAAAACATTTCTTTTGACAATGACTCGTTCTGTAAACAACATTTTACTTGATTTTCTGGGAGTGATTTGAAGGACTGGTACACGGACAAAACTAGCTTTTACCTTTTCATATCACAAACATCACGAAACAACAATACGCTTCATGTTTTGATCAAGTTATGCGTTTAAATAGGCAATACATTTGACCCAAATAAAAAGCATTTTCAACAGAATGGAACGAAACAAAAGTCAGATGTGGAATTACCGCTTAAATATTCCAATCGTTTTCCTTTGAATGAATTTATAACTGCATCACAAAATCTTAAACGAAGTCAAATCTGTGCAAACAATCTCTAGATTGTTAGGTACTTAAACCGTATTGCCAACACAGTCATTCATTTAACAAGGTCTTAATAAGTAGAACTGAAATGGGGTTTAGATACTTCTTTTCATTCTTTATTAATATGCACAGTTGAAGATGGGGTGAACGATTATTTTGACCCAAAAATACTAGACTTTGTCATCCGAGTTATTATTGAACTCCTCGTTCCAAAAGACTCAAAGGCGTAATAGCACTGCTTATAATTTGAAATCGAATGAAAGATCCCAATATTTGATTAAACAACTTTTGAATAAATATAACAAATAATTAATCATACCTGTACTTCTGTTGTCTCTGAAAGCCGCATTTTCCGCTTGGCTGTAAATATATCAAAAACATATATGGTTTGCAACATATGAACGTGGAGATTAATATGCGAGGCTTCAAAGGGTTCAGTAAGTGAGAACAACCAACTAAAAGGAACGCTCAATACAAGTACTTTCAACAGTATCAAAATATATCTAAAATAGATTAAGAAGTATTAATGATATATATGATAAATGAAAATTGCCATTGTGATTCATAGTAACGGAAATGGATAGTGCTCTAGTGAGGCTGCCCTACGTCTAAGATATTGGATATAACATGACAATCATAAATTCAAAAATATAAAATGTTAAATTCATTAAACTGGGATCGAAATCACGATTTGACTTGAGGCGTACGAAGTTATGTCATTATTTATAAAACGAGTTTAATGAATCAAACGCAAAACGTCTATGATTGATAGATTTTGCTTAAACATTAATATACTGTACATAAAAGACGTTAATTTGAATCAACTGCATTGCGCATTAATTGCGGTTTTAGTGAAAATACATTGCAGTACAGCTAGAAAATGATATATTAATTATGATTATGTGCTAATCTTTAACATGTATCATTAGGTAAAGACAGTCTGGAATCTTCATTTTCATGTATCATAGCAAACCCAATGGTCTTGTTAAATAAATCATAAACAAAACTTTTAGCTGTTTCAAAACTCTGGCGTAGGGAAATTGCGCGTATAATCAAAAGTATTGTGATTCGGACCAATAGCCTTATTTACATTTTTAGAAAACCGTGTTATGACCCTAGTGATGTAAATACTGTTAGATCCACACAAAAATATGTATCGACTTTAATTCATCAGGAACGAGGAAGTAGTTTCATTTACATGTAAAGCAGATGTTAAAAAAATACAATTCCATAATCTTGCAAAGTACTGGTGAAGCTGATGATATCCGTATTATAACTGACACATTCCAAAACACCATACACAAATAAGATACACAATTGACGACCAGCACAAAGGTAGTGACATTTACAAAATGTACTTTCTGCAAAGTCGAGACCATTTTTCCAAAGTTAGGTAATTGGTACCTGCTATATTTTATTGTGAACGTTTATGAACGTTCTGATCTGTTTACTGCTTAGTTATAATTAAATCAACCGTCTTTTACTTTCATTTGTTAATGAATAGGAAATAAAATGGAGGTACGTACATTTGATGTGAACTTCCATCTGAAATACAATATATACTGTGAATACTTTACATAATTCAGAGATTTGAATACATGTTTATGTTCTTAATATATTTAGAAAGTTTAACATGGCAACCGATATTTTTATTTTGACTATTATAACTTGGCCGAACTATTTGAAAAATATGTGCATCCAGAGGAGAGTGGCGGTAATGATTAATACGAGTTGATATTAAGATAAAGCGAGGTGTGTTCACAGCATACTGGAACATAAATCTGAAGAAACTATTCTGAACACTGCATAACAATTACATGTGTACATCATGATCATTAAAATATTTAACACAGAATTGTGAGTGATGCGTCTAAGACGTGTGTCTCGGGAAGGTAAAATAAGCGGATATGAAATTTCTTAATTCTCCATATACAACTTATGATAACCTAGTTGGTATGTTTTAAATTTGACCTTTAACAAAATACCTGTTGATTTCGCTTTTCTCTTTCTAACAAAATCAAGGGCAACAGTTCCAACAACAGCAAATACTACAACGCCAGTAAATACCCCTCCTGCTATTATAGCTAAATTACTTGGAGAACCGGGTTCCGTCGCTGAAAAGATTCAAGTGGCATTCAATGGATTTTCTTTCTTTGACGATTGTGAATGACACACAAGAGACACGAGATGTATATATTGATGAACTTGGCTCTACATATGAATCATTCGAAAGCCAATAAAACCCAACACAATTCCATGGCAAAGTTAACGTAGCGGTAACTTGATTTACTCACTTTTTGAGGTTGATATGAATACCCAATATATTCCATACTACCAAATGAAACAAAAACTCACTAAGCTATTTTATTGGATTACCAAAATGTAAGCATCTCTAACCCATTAATATAAATGTATATGCATATTATGATATAAGTACGCCTTTCGTTTAAATGGCGTCCAATAGGTGACTACGTTTATAAGCATGGTCGTGTTCGGATTTCAGAACATGACCTTTATTAGACAGGTACATACATCAATGTGTATGGTCATTCACAAAGATAGCTTATCAGATGTTTGGAATGCTTTATTAAACAAAATTATGCTCCACACCTAAAACCTGTTTCTTAACGTTTTTATGAACTAGAAAAGGCATGAATGTTGACACTTATACTGCTATGAGGATTCTTGTACATGCACTTATCAGGTTTATCAAAGTGTCATCACGTAGAAATTGCTAGCGTACCACTTTTCGTTTGTTTTCGACTGGTTGTGAATATAACATTTGCCTTCTGATCAAAGAGGCTTTCACAACGATGAAGTTTTCACAATTGACTGGCTATGAGGATTTATTGCACCAAAAGTCCAAAATGTAAAGTCATATATGTATTCTGAAAAATACCTTTTAAACACTTCTTTGTTAATGATACCATACACTTGACTGGTCAATTTTTAACATGTATCAACGTTGGGAAAGAAACTTCTGCACCCAAACTATACATAAGTATATAGATCATTCTGTTCAGAAAGGTTCTTCTGTTAATGTTTGCTTAAGGTGGAGAGACTTTGTTCTTCAATTTCATCCTTTTAGAAAAATGCATTGCCAGAAAACGTTTATACGGAAATGTTGTATTTGTAAAAATGTTTTGTGTTAACAGCAAATGTTTGTTTTGTATTGTGATATCTTATCCTAATGATAAACTTTACCTATGTACTTGGTTGTGACATTCAAAGTATAAGAGTAATCGCTGGTTCCTCTCTCGTTCACCGATTTAATGCGAAAGAAGTATCTGGTTCCAGTCTGTAAACCTCCGATGGTTTTGTTTAACTTATATTCATGCTGATCGCCAGGTATGTTTACTTTTAGCCATTCGTCTGCCTTGTTACTGTACTCTATAGTAAACGACTGATCGAATCCACAATGAAAGCCGGGAAGCCATGATATTGTCACTGATGAACTCTGAACGTCTTCAATCAAAATCGAATATGGTGCTTCTGGTGGGCCTAGATACATAAAAAAATATGTAGAGGATGTTTTTAATGATTCCATTTCATTCAATTACGTCTTTGCATCATTATATCATATATCTTTCCTGATATAACTCACGCCGAAAAATGGCTTTGTTTTATTTCAAAGAAGAAGAAAAATGTACTCCCTCTTTATTAATTTTGGGTTTTATTCCTAACATCCCTTTCTCGTCCTCCTTTCTCCCTCTCCCTCCCCAACCATTTTTAGTTCTGAATTTATAGTATGTCTTACACGTGTCTTTATCTTATAATATTATTCGATAAAGCATTCATCGAAGAATCAACAATTAATAAGGAAACTGTTTAGTTCGCAATGAAAGTATAACAGAAGCGGAATATCAGCAGACCATGTAATACGATATTTGAAAGTCGCTAAATACTGGAATAGCGGATGTAGTGATACCTTACCCAATTGAACCATTTGGAGATTTAACCATAATTGATAGTCCAATAGTTTCGATGTATATTACCTTCGGGCACAATATCGACGTTCACAGTTTGTGCACCAATTCCATTACTGATCCTACACGTAAACACTCCAAAATGGTCCATATGTGTGACGAAGAGAGATACTTTTGCGACGAAGCCCATCGTTGTTATAGTAGTATCAAACACAGGTAGGGTTATAGTACGATCTTCTATAGACGAAGAGACTTTATACTTTGTTGTGTTCCTAAAGCATTCCACCGTATTTGGAAAGCTGTTGGAATAAAACTCTAATGGAATAAGGGTAGGGTTATTCAGTTGTGATGATATCTTCATTGTGTTAGGCGTAGTGATGATTGGAAATGCTGAAAAATAAGCAGAAAACAATTGATGCATATATGCATTCAGCGTCCTGTTTCAATTGTAGATTGCAGATAATCATGTGATCTATTCAATATGTGAATGTTATTACCTACTTATAAAACAAAATATTTTAGACTCATAAAGTATATATTAGGTAGTTTTCCCCGCGACGGGGTAGTCTGGGTGATATAATCGCCGTGTTGTCACGATGACACAATTTATGTGCGGTGGCTGGTCACAACTCAATGTCCTATACGGCTCCGTTAGATAATGGAATCTGAACAAAGAGCGAAAACATCAATATATTGAATCTTACTCAATTTAAAATAGAATTTCGAAAAAAGAAACACTTTCTACATTGGATATTGAGTATTACACCATGATATTATTGTTGCTGTTGTGTAGATTTTCATTTTAGTTGTAACGCGACGATATCAAGTCACCCGAGAAAGAGTTTTTTTGTATAAATCGGCTTTCTCAAAGTAGAACAGGCAGGCGGGAAGGCTCACTCCACATTATCTAACGAACACACGAGGTTTAAAAACATATAATAAAGATTTTGAGATATTCTTTGGTTTTGTGACAATGATTGTGAATATCAAATTTATAATGATTATTTCTCCAAAAGCACAAATCTCTGAGAGCTTTAGGGTAAACCGACAGCTATATAACAACTTTTAATGGTATCACCATTGTCGTTGGGTTGAAAATGGTTTATGATATGATAAAAACATTTGTTTCACCCTATATTGAACATTTTAGAAACCATGCCGAGAGGAAGTAATTCATCAATTCGTTTCATAATGATGTATAGCGAGACATTTGTAAAGAGTTTCACGAATGCTATGAATCGCCATGACAAATTTAAGAGTATGAGACAACATGACACATTTAGTGTCACGTGTACAACGTCATTGAAAGAACTCTACAAAGGAAGATGTATATGGTATTGGTTCAAAGTCGTACAGGAGAGGTCACAAAGAAGCCAAATAACAAAACTGATGCGACTGCTGTGCGAATCATTAGAAAACGGTAAAATGGCTTTCAGTAACGTACCTCAGTTCTTATCAGGCATGAAAGAATCTATCGCTAAGTGAAAAATTAAACGATACACTGTATGTAAACAAGAGGCTGAGGTAGTTTACATATCATGCTGAGTATGTTTATAGATAAATATAATCATTTATTGTCTTGCGTTCATTGTCATCATTTCAACAGATAAGATATCATTTATAAGACGAGTTTGTCAAATAATGTTAACACTGTCAATACTACTTCATTTCGATTATTCATATAAATTCAGCTTGAAGGCTTTACAAATCCGACATCATCAGTCGGTTGACATAGATGGACCATAAGCGTACATGGTGAATCGGTTTCAGCTACCATCCTGTTAGAAACTTATCTATTTATTATCATGACCATTAACTCGTTGTTAATAAAAGCATTTCTTACTTTTTACTTGTAAATATGTCTCGCCATTTCCTGCATTCGGACTTAAACTACCAGTCACCCCATTGCTTGCTGAACATCTGTAGATTCCTGAATACTCGTAAGACAGAGATGACAATTTTAATATAGGACTGTTGCCAAGTCTGGAATGTGGTATTACTCCATTACCAGGCCAGATATGTTCCCAAGCTGAATAAGTATACGTATCCGGTACTCCGGATGGAGTGCATGTAACTTCAGTCTCTGTGTCATTTACCGTTACGTTGGAAGATGAAACAACTACATCGGGGGCATCTGAAAGTTTACAAGTTCGACGAATGTAATCTAACCTTCTAACCGCTAATTATATTCTTATACATCTATTATAAAGACGAAAATTATTGCACAACAACGTTTTCCTTCTCATGGTTTCATGAACACATTATCGAAATTCAACGTTCTTTAATGACATGCAACATTTATATCGAACATTTAAGCAAAGCTCGGTTGTTGGCATGGAACTGGTTGTGACTGTCACCAGATTTGTAAAATGCTTCATGATTTATTACGTACGATTCCTTAAGAACGCTAATGGATAATGAATAATAAGTTCAGTACAGTTAAACCAAAGATCAAATACCTAAATGATGTGGGAAATATTTTAATTTGATCGAACTATTGTCTTTGGGAAGGACCTATCGGCTTGCATTATCGGTAAGACTTAAGGAATGTTTTACTTAATGCGTTATGTGTGCAAATGTACCCTCAGGAACATTAGGCCAATCTTTAAAAAACGATGTTAGATGGAAATGATCTTGGCAATTGAAGTATAAACACGAAGTCTATCTTACGTTTAATGTTTATACCCAAAAGTACATTTTAGATAAGGTAATGTTACTAGAAAAGGCGAGAGCTTAAGATTATTACAGAAGGTATTTGAACCACAAACGTAGCTGAAACATTAACGCTGGAATTAATCACTTAAACTTACATTTAACAAGTAAACCTGTTTTCTTTTCATCAGAGGGTTCGTGTCCATTGGCAGCAGCACACTTATAAGTGCCTGTATTATTTCTGTTTGTTATATCAATACGATACTCGAACAAACTATTCGAAACGATGGTGCCATCAGCAGGCAAAGCTACGTCATTGTGGTACCATGTCACATTTGATATAGGTTTTGAATTAACTGTGCATTTTAATATTGTAGAATTTCCTTCTTCTACTTCTGTGTTATTTGAGAGTGTAACAATAGGATGATCTGAAATGAGAACAAGTGAACAACTAATGCTTTTGCTTTCATTTCTGACTCAGTATACAACAACCTTTTTAACAAGCGCATGCAACACAAGTAATTGGTTCGCGTTCAAGTTTGATGAAGATACGGTTACAAATTTTCTGGGAAACTTTCGTATATATCGCCTCATTACCGAGGGCATTAGGACGGTAACCATAGTCATTAAAATTCAATCTTGACACATACTTTTTTCCCTGCCCACCATTGATCGACCTTCGTTTTAATTTTATCATTCAATCATTCTGTGTGACTTTAATTATGATGGAATCAATACTGTTGCTGGTATAGCGGACACGACGTGTGAGCTATTGACCTGTTCTAAATTTAAAGTTCCCGGAGGTCAAAGTTTTTTTTTGTAATTCACGAAAGTAAAGGAAAACACATTTATTTAATATTTCAGCGGGAAAACAATTAAATACTAGCTAACGTTGGGCTTATTTTTATATTTTATACGAATTCAGCGACAAGGCTACATTATCAAGATAAAGCTCGCATATATGTCAAGCTATGTCAACACCTGGCCCGTGTTACTCAGAAAACACTCTGAAAGCAAACATCCACGTTCTTGCACTGAAATGTTTACATCGAACTAGCTGGAATAACATACGGTTGGCCATGTAGAACTTACACAAAAAGAACAACATGGTATACGGGTAACTAATTACCATGCGGTGGATGTATGACCCAATTAGTGATACCGTGGGGGTTTTCCGTCATTATCTACTTGAGCATAACTGAACACCATACGCCAAATCCACATTTTACATATATTCCTATTGTATGATGTCCGGGAACTTTAACTTATGACTGAATTGAACCGATATGTAATAGACAAAGTATTCCGGAAAATATCACATATGTATGATTGAGACAAATATTTGCCTTATGGGTGTAACCAAATTTGACCTAGCGCTCCTTTTTATCCCCAGACCCATGATTCCACTTGACCAACGCATCTAGCTGAACAATCGTAGCAGCCTTGTTGATTATTTTAGTGTATATTGACAAACAATTGATGCCGGATTGCTTGGCAATATGATATTTATAAGATTTGACGTATTGACCATTTGAGCCCTTCAGATCGTATTAACATACTTAAATCACGGTTGTTAGAAATATTAAACGATTATTAACGAAGGTTATACATCGTGAATTCCTAATCGTTTTTAACTGATCTAATTCTAAAGGGCGGGCGGGTGGGCGGGCATAACACATAATCTGGCTATTAGTATCGTTATGCAGCATTAATAAGAAGCCATAGGTGCAAATTTTCTCTTTGTCCTTGTATGTTCCAGGCAGCGTTGCGAATCTACAACCTTTTACATGTTCTGCTGATTAAATATCTCTGCGCCACTGTAAAGGTCTTTGAGGATAACAGAATAACTGTGAAGACTTATCCGATATTAAAACGTAAGCACTTTTAGTGACTCATGTACATCGACCATTTGTATTGTTAACAGTCGCCGCGATATAACAGCAATAATCACACAATATTATAAGGTGTTAAAAACCCAAAGTGCAAGAGGTCTTTGATGATAAACAAATAAAAATTGAAGACGATTAACGAAGCTGTCATAGGGTCGTCTCAGTCTGCTTTCATCTGAGAAACACAATTTGATAAGTGATGATTCTCACCAAACTTATCAAAATCACCAAACTAACAAATCTCCCTTATATGATCATTCTAGCTGCTTTATTATTTACAAATTCACATTGAAAATTATCACCATATTTTGTATCCGTTGTGTTTAAAAATTAATCGGGTTGCGAATGAATTGTCGACATATGTTTTCTACATGTAGCAAAAGCAGGGTTTATTGTTATCAGCGGTAAATTTTTGATTTATTACCTCAACACAATCGCTTTACTTACATAATAAATCTAACACTTTCGTAACACTTTGTGCAGGCCTGTTAGCAGTCACGTTGTTTTGTACTGTACAATACACTCGTTCTCCATCCATACTGCGGTTAGGGACAAATTCAAGGATCTGTGACGTCACCATACCATTATAGTCACCTGTAGACTCTGTGACAGCAGCTTGATTGGTAATTTGTACTCCACCCCTGTGCCATGTTATGATTGATTTAGGGTTGGACGATCCAGAGGTACAAGTTAGAGTTATTTTGGCGTTACTCTCAGCAACGATATTGGACATATTTCCGGTTAATGCAGCAGACAATGGGCGAACTGGAAGGAAATTATTGCCTTTTAAGTGGCCACTGGTTTATTAAAGAACATCATTTACTAAAATATATTGGTATCTTTGTGAGTTTTAATAACGAGACATTTTTATTATTGCTGTGTTTATCCTTATAGAAACAATCTGTGAGTAAATGGAATAATTTTGCGAAGGCTTTTCCTAGAGATCTGATGTTATTCAGTATCACAAAAAACGTAAGTGACATTTATTCTTGCTTATCATGCCTTAACTTAAAAATATATTATGTCTAACGTGATGGGGTTACATCGAGTAAATAATTGGATTCAGACTGTACAAAAACTTTATTACTTTCTCGACGTGTTGTTATAACAGGATATATGGAACCCAGTTGTTTCATTAATTTAACTACTAAACGATCTTTTCAGTTGTTTTAATTTTGATTAATTGATGCATTCAAGTGTCCTATTAATGAAGAGATTGAGTATGATTCACTGAATGATAGTAGTTCAAGCGAGGAGACTAGATGAGCTGCAAACTATCATTGCCTAAAGGTGGAGTCCTGTGTTGATACGTGTTTAATGAAACAGTCTTGTGGCTTTTGCTTTCGGTTTTGAAGCCCTTTTAGTGCCACTGGTTTCGTTTGAGAATCTTTTCGCATGATTCTTCATAGTCCTAGGCCTTAGTACTGGTGAACCTCATAAAAAAGTTTTACAGAACTGAATACTATTCACACCTGTAAACCC
This sequence comes from Cerastoderma edule, assembly GCA_947846245.1. Lineage (NCBI taxonomy): Eukaryota > Metazoa > Mollusca > Bivalvia > Cardiida > Cardiidae > Cerastoderma > Cerastoderma edule. Next base: position 15,022,094 of record OX401409.1, on the reverse strand, counting down.
CAAACGAAATGGGAAGAAATTGTATACAAGTAAAATAAAAGTGGAATCCCTTGGCAATTTATCACATTCAAGTTTTTAACATTAAGTGATTCATATACGATAATGTGTTTATTATTAAGCTACATACATCTAACGTCCACGGTTCCTCTCCCAATAAGCGGTGTCTGTAATGTCTGGTGGGCGACGTTACACACCAATGGTTTTCCGTTCTGCTGTCTTCGTAGTGTCGCTATATACGAAGCAACCGCGCTGGATGTTTGCCATGTATTGCCGGTGACGGCGGTGCTTGACGTTACGTTGTTTCCGTTCATTTGGAACCACATATATATGTTGTCTGGTCTGAACCGAGTGGTGCGACACTCTGCTACTTTATCAGAAATACCCTCATCAACCGTGTATGACGTTACCATTGGCTGAGAGGGCTTTACTATGTAAAAGAAAAGACAAACATTTCAATTATGAGTATGCACTATTATTGTTGCACCTATATGAGTTTCTTTCCTCTAATAAACCGTTCCCATCTTATACTGTTCCAAAGTAAGATAACAATACCTATAACACCAGGTCCGTTTTGTGTCTGTTGGAAATCAGTTAACAGTTTGGAAAGAGTACTATTGAGTATTGGCGAGGAAATATCATTGAAAATATTATTTGAGAAATAACAGGAACGCGGATAGGTAGGGTATGCTGCATATTACAATAATATCACTGAAAACGACAATTAAGCACATCCAAACTAATCGTTTGGTTTCATACCATGCGCGGAAAATATTTTTTTCCGAAGATCCATATGACGATGTTATTTAAAATTACTCTAAGTTAAGACGTTGTTTACAAAACGAACCCGTTTAAACAGTCTTAGATTTATGCGATTTTAATGTTCTAGATCTTCTTTGTATAGTAACGAGCAGGGTTGGGTAGCTGTCAATAATTTAGTCATATGTTTCTTCAGAAATCGTTGTTGTTCTTCTTACAGTAGAAGACGATTTATTTCAAAAAGTATAAATCGCCATCCCTGAGAGAGTCTCTTTAACACTACACAGGATTATAGTTTATTTAAGTGCTTTGAAGAGGGGAGGGAATTCGCAATCAACTGCATGTTCAGAATGATCTAGATTTTTCTATATGAAATCAAGATATGTCGCAATTTGGACAACTTGAACTTCTTTTCTTTTCAGAAGCATTGCACTATCAGCCTCATTAAAGGTAGAAGAAGGCCCTCATATTCACTGATATTAAGGGTTTGAACTATCAAGCAATATAATTCGGCCAGATGACTTCTCATGATTTAAATATTTAAATTTCACATAAACTCGGTGATTTGAACACCAGCGTAGTGGGCCTTGTGATTTTAAGTGCAGTACGCTCACTTCTTGACCACACTTATAGATATCCAAGTATCTTATAGACTGTATTTATCATAAAGTATATAGGTCACGATCGTTTACTTACGGTTCAGAAGAAGTTGCACTTGAACCCTTTGTTCAGACGGCTGAGGAGGACTGAAGGATGACTGACACACAAACGTGACGTCATCATCCTGATTACTGGGAGTAAATGTGTGAGTCGCCACTATCGTGTATGTACCGTTAGTGTCTTCTTGGGACGTCGTGGTGGTATATATCGGTTGTGTTTGTGAGTTGTCTTTGTACCAATGTAACAAATGCTCGGGGTATCCACCAGTAGATGTACATTGGAGTGTAAGCTCCTGACCTTTTGTTCCTCTGACAACCGTTCTCGTACCATCGAGAGATTCTGTATTGCTTATCACGGGTGCCAAAGGTAGAACTATATAAATAATTAGCGTATGAAATCAACAGAAGCGGGTCCATATTTCATCAGGGAAATGCTTGGCTACATAAACAATATGAATCATAATTCACAGATGAACGAATAAACATTCTTTAGTTTTATTTCATCAACTAAATTGAATAACAATGGACCAAAATTTGCTGATAAATTAGCGAGTTAGTGAGTGACGGGGTGTGTGAGTTAGTGAGTGAGTGACGGGGTGTATGGTGCATGTGTTCATGCGTGTGTGCGTGCTTGAATGCGGGGTGCATGCAGGGGTGCGTGCCTGATGTAGTATGTTAGGTTTGTGCACTCAAAATTGTATGACTTATTAGTTATTACATAACATATATAAAATCGAGGACAGATTCGAGAAAAAATTTACAGTTAAAGAAGCCGCTAAGGTTGTTTGTTATATCCTTCGTTGAGGAAGCAACGGGTGATGTAGAATTGATTTTAGATACATAATGTTTCTTAGATAAACGTTAAGGATTTAACTAAGCGGTCCGCTATAGCCCGACATGTTCTTAAGTCGATAAGACTCGCCCAGGTTGGTCTTAAACTAGATGTTTCAAGAGTAGACTTGTCCTTTCTTTTATCATATTAACCGATCACATCAAGCTAAGGTGTGCTTGAATGATGGCGATGTCTGAGGAATTTTCTGTTGGTCGGCCCGTACATGTAAACATGCAAGACCATTTCAACAATTAAGCATGACCAATTCGTTTATGACTGATCTCAATGATCTCGGAACACATTTAGAATCATTTTATGTGGATTGTAACATTTACGATGTTTTTGCACAAAAAGACCTTTTCAGTAGTGATATATGTGAAGTGATCAAACCCATATGGGTCATCATCTATATTCAATTTACATTTGGAAAAAAAGAATGGAACAACGATAAATAAGGGAAATAGTGGTATTAGTAAAATAATGGAAATATGTATGAACTTGATTGTTTAGAAAAACACTTTTCATCAGCAATACATTCCCCAGATTCTTAACTTTTTGGTTTGTATTTTTTTAACCCAAATAGGTAATGTACAATGGATATGCCAGTTAACTGATTAAACAGCTTTATCTAATTGCATTTCATTTGATGAAAATGTATGACAATGCCTTTGAGATACTGACTTATTGCGATTGCCTGCAGTGTTGCTGCCATCGCCACTGAATGATGTCTATTGACAAATTCTTATATCCAACCATTTGCTCTATCTCAAATGTTTGATACAAAGGATCCATATGCAAAAGCAAGGATGGTGCTTGTAATTTAAATAATACTGGTTTCCTAAAAAAAGCTCCCTTGTATACTTTTTGTAAGAACGTTTGATTATCTAAGGTTATATTAATATTTATACGCCGCTGATTCCTTTGTATAATTGTGTTGGTCAATTTGTAAACGTGCTATACGATATTAGCGTGTTGTTGAGGAAGTAAAGAAGTACTGCCAGCGGTTTGATGAATACGGTTTGTTTTGAACGCCGGATTCTTTCGGAGGACTATCCTGATTTATTAATTAACCAAATGAGATCAATGCTATTGAGCTTTATTCCGGACTGAAAACCGTCGGGTTTTATTTCGATTTATGCGTAGACAACTCTGCTTCATTGATTGTTTCTGATTTAGGTGATACCTCCTTTGCATCTGTCAATGTTTTATCTGTACATAGCTGACCCGCGATATCTTTAGGGGTAGGAGTTAATATCGACTGTCGTTCTCGTCTCATGAAGAGATGATCTTCTCTACAATTCAGAAAAATTTCAGTTTCCCTCTGCAACTCCATGCATGCTCTCAATGTCGTTTAGAAGTATTCAGGAATTATTGGGATCGGCATCTTGACGACGTAGACTTAAGTGATTATATGTTGATTTTGATCGAATTGGGCACGAAACATTATGTGAGTCTATTTTCATTACCAAAAAAAAAACCCCATACTATTCGTTGTGTGCATAATGTACTTAAATGTACTTACGCAAAATATTACAAAACTTTATTTTTCTTGCATTATTTGAATGCATTGGAGACTATATCATCATATCTTTGCATTTTTTGTTGCTCCTTAATGACAATGCATCGTTTTTACATACAGGTTCAGTGTGTCGAATCGAATTCAGAATATTTTCAGTTTAATACTTACAGTGGATTTTTCAAATTGTGTTGAATATAGGCTCAACATTTTATTCACCATGTCAGCAGAACCGATATATCAGTGTGCTGTAACACATTTGTGACATCCAGCACACTCCATAAAACACGCAGTCACGTCACGAATCATAAGTCATGTGAGACGATGTGACATATAACGTCATGTATACATTGTTTTCTATTTTCTTTTCTGTCGCTTAATAGTGATATGGCGATTTGTTTCTGATTGTTTCGTGTTTCGTTTTCATTTTTTATTTGTCTATTCAAATCCATATAGATGACAGGATAAATAGAATGGATGGTTGGGAATATCAATAAGCCTAATTCATTACCAATGGAGGACACGCGTCTTTTGTTACATCGGCTAAATTGGTTTATTGTTTACTTCCGTTCTTAAAGAGATTCTCTCAGAGAATTGTGCTATGGGATAGAGACAGCGGCGATGTTAAAATGATTCAGGTTTATGCTTTATTTTGATAGGATAATTTAACATGATTCTCCGGTTAACGACTCTTTAGACACAACAGACAGGCAGACCAAATTGTGGATCTCTTGCTAAACGGTGGGAATGTCCATGGAGGCGCCAGAAATACACATCGAAGCATTTTTTACTAAAAGAAAATGTGAATTCTTTTCCAATCACATGAGCGCGATATAGGATAAACCACGTTTATTTAGCCCGTTAGTGCTAGTGGGTGTTCTGTAAAAGAGGTGTATCACAGGTTTTTTTTTTTCTCCGTTACCCTATTCATATTTTGCATATAAGGCGGTATTGTAAATGCGCTTATACTCAGTCTAAAGACCATAAAACATCCTGATCGAGTTTATCCTCTTAGTTAACACATAGCCAATTCTTAATCCGATACCTTGGATGTGTTCTAAGATACATCGACCAATAGTGTTAGTGTTAAACTGGTTAACAATAATCCAATGGATTTTAATGACATTTTTCCCTCTTTTCACTGACTAACTAGCGAACCAAGCATCGTCTATTATGTCTCTCAAAGTAAGGTGTAGAATACTAAGAACCTTACCTCTAACAGATAGATCGTGCATCCTAAACTTAAGTTTGTCGTTTATCTTATAAGAACACTTGTAAATGCCAGTACCATTCTTCATCACATTGTTGATTATCAGACTCTTGTTATTATCTGGATCCCAGGAGAGTCTGAATAACTTCTCACCAAGTGCAGGGTTGAACACCGACTGCGTGTCATAATTGTAAGGATCTACACGGGGACCAGCCCATTCCGGATAGATAGTCGGACTTTCCGTACATGTCAATGTGACGGTACCTCCTTCATATGACACGATAAGGGCGGCAGCTGTCTCTAAAATGTGCAAAAAATTGAAACTATTTACATGAATATTATAGTATTTAGGAACATTTTGAACGAACAGCTTCTGGATTAAAGAAAAATAAATACGATAGCTTAAAACACACAAGCTCGTTCGACACCGGACACATGATGCAATGACACTGAACGGTCAAAATGAAGCCATTCACGAAGATTATTAGGACCTAAATTCAGACAGTTTAAACAGTTGAAAAAGAAATCGGTTTATAAGTATGTTGTTGGTGTGAAGGTTTTCTGACCCCCAGTACGTTACGGGTAAAACAGTTATCACACCGTTGGTTACCTGAAAGACTACCTCTCAAAATCTAATCCTATCTAAATTTGAATCGAAATGGAGACGGCCTTATGATCTCAAGTTCTAAATTCAACATATTAGACCGGGGACCAAGATTCTGTTGAAATTGCATAACCCAAATCCAAATGCAAAGTATACTGCATTACAAAGAATGTGTGGGTTAAATTAATCATCTAAAATGATTCAACGCTATATGGTCCCAGAAAGTTTAATTGGCACCAGTTGTAAGCCATAGACAATGGTAATATGATATAAGAACCAACAGGGAGAAATGAGAGGTATCATATATTACCTTGACAGAAAAGTATCAATACAAGTGACATGGACATTGTGTACGAGGAACAAGTTTCACTGAATATCTGAAAGTATAATAGAAAAAAGCGGATTCAATAAATCATGGTTTCTCCTGGTGTACTGCGAACACAAACTTAAAATAAAACCATTTGTATCAGAGTTGAAACGTTAACAATTTTTATATCTCAAAACCCTTTAACGTCCTGTTGAAGACTGTCCGAAGTCAGTTATACGAGAGAGAAAAAGTCCTCTAATGGACGTGCTAATTTGTCGCGGCTGGAGAAATGCAACTGAGATATGTCAAGATCAAGGTCATGCATGGTGGCAGTAAAAAAAATTTGAGACGAAAGTTATTTCAAATAGTACATATCGTAAAAGACTCAATTTAAAGCCATGGCATCAGCCAACACTGTCGGAAGGTCGGAGGAAGGTTCGGTTGCCAGCAATTTGCCTCAGACGAAGAGGATATCACTTATTCGATCCCGACCCGAAACAGCTATGATCACCAAAGTGGGAGTGGTACCGAACAATCTCAATCGAGAAAACGCAAAAAGGTCAGTTCGGGTAGTGTTGATGTTGATTCTTTTAGTGGGTTATCGAATGACGATAAACTTTTGTGTTTATTTGGGACTCTAAAAAGGAACCATGGAATACTAAATGATATGCGAAAGGTCCAGTGTCGGTATTTCAAGGTTACAGAAGACCTTCAGATAGGCGTGGCAAAACTATATCAAAGAGTAGAGTAGTCGGAGTAGGTCATCGACAAACAGTCACGGTACATTAAAATGTTAAGTTACCATTCCATAGACTCCGAGACCAGGTAAAGTAGAAATAATATCAATATTTGGGGGGTGACAGAGATGCCTATTGAAACGGTGGTAATGGGTTTTTTGGAAGACATCCTAGATATTGACCCCTCTCAAGTTGTCATCGACCGTACACATCGGCTTGGCTCAGCAAACATGTCAAGATACAAGGAAGACCCAAAACGTCCAATGATTATACGTTTTAGAGATAATAAAGACACCGATATTGTAATGAAACAGGCATATATGCTTAAAAGGAACGCCATTTGGCTTGGATAGGGACTACCCAAAGGAAATTTCCTCTGCGCGCAGAGAGCTCTACCGATCGCCGCAAGCCAAATCTACCCGCGACAACAGACGCGAGATACAGATAAGTTACCCAGCAAGGCTATTCATTGACGGGCAATTAGTGCGCAACAAATTCCCCAATTGGCACCATATACTCAGGGAAAGCCGCATTGATGCGATAGATTTCGCGAATGTTTGGGAGAATGATTTGGAAAGTCAGGGAGACACGGGCAGTGTTCAGCAAGGTCAAGCCCATGAAACACCGGATCGAAACCCCCTATAGCAACGACACCCTTATCGACAGCCCGAACGAGCCAACATCGGGCGACGATTCTGTTTTTAATCGCAAACATCGACGACATGTAAACAACTTAGACAGCCACGCCCATTCTCAACCAACTGTTCTTGACAGGTCACATGACCATTCACGTGTCAACACACCGATTGATAACAACACACATGAGGATAAAAGGTTACCTGTTAAAGCAAAGTCATTAAGTCAAAATGTTACACGTCCACAAAAGAAGAAATCGCTATATACAAAGATTCAGGTAGTCAATTTCCCAAAAGATGGACCGCTCCAGTTAAGAACTGATAAAAACAATGCTCGAAATAATCAACGTGAGGAGTGTTCTTCTTTAAACACACGCGCTAAAAATAAATAGAGCCGATGGGTTAACTGAACCGTATCAACTCGGCAATCCCCGTAACAAGTCGGTTGATATACCCCGTAGGAAGTAAATGAATACACCAAAAATCCTAGGGTTATTCGCTTTATTTCCGGCGGATAACGCAAAATGCACGTGGGCACTTAATACATATATAAATACGCACAAATTGGTTATATATCACAACTGAGGGGTTTGTTTTGTTTACCCTTTTCATTAAAGATGATCATATCAACACATCTTTGTTTCATATTTTGTCATCCGGCTCTTTTCGGCAAATCCCCGGCTTGTGCCGGGGATTTCCGAGTAGATACGATTGCAAACGGACATACCCTTCGTTGCTGACCTACTTTAAGAAATGGCTCCCCATTACCTCCGAGGTTATTTTAAGAAATGTCTTAAAATCAATGCATTGCAATTTAAAATCAAAAGTTAAGTATAATGGACAATTAAGAGAGCCACTCACATGTACACTTGGGCTTGCCTAAGGTGAATCAGTTTCGCCATTTTTATTTTCCATGTATGTAAATGACGTGGAAGAAACTTTTATCTTGAATGGTTTTAAATGAATCAATGTTGGTCTATTAAAATCATGTTTGTTGTTGCACTGTGATGATATTGTCCTTTTAGCAAATACAGAGAAAGATTTACAGGAAGGCCTGAATGTTTTATACGACTATTGTCAAAATTGGAAACTTATAGTTATGTTCAAAAATAAAAAATGATGGTATTTAAAAAAGGAGGTGGACTTAAAAAAGGCATGAGATTTACATACAATAATATTGACATGGAAATTGTTTCACTATTCAATTATTTATGAATAGTATTCCAAAGCGGTGGCTCTTTTAAAGAAACACACTCTACATTAGCAGGTCAGGCATTAAAAGCTATTTTTAATCTTAAAACATATCTTTATTATCATCTCTATAAAACATACTATGGACTTATTTGATAAGCTGGTTTTACCAATGTTAACCTACGCAAGCCAAGTGTGGGGTTTTCAAGGGCAGATAATCAAGGAAGGGTACATTTGAAATTATTTAAGCAACTGATAGGTGTGAGACAGCCAACACAGAACAATTTTATTAATGGCGAACTTGGTAGAACATCTTTAAAAGAGTATAAATTTAGTTTAATCATCCAGTATTGGTTAAAGTTAGTTCATTACGAATACATAAAATACACTAAATGTGTCTAAAATATGATGTTTAACGATCTAGAAAGGTTTCCACACAAACAATCCTGGTTATTTAAAGTGAAAAACCTGTTGCAGTCACTTGGTTTCAATAACGTTTGGTAACAACAAAGTGTTGGAAATAAAAATCACCTTTTTCACATATTTAAACAAAGAATAAATGATAATTTCATACAGCAATGGCAAGAAGAGATTACTAACTCGTCAAGAGCAGACTCTTATAAATTATAATCGGAATTTGGATTCCATAGTTTTTATCTAATGTTACTTTAAGAAAATATAGACAGGCCCTATGTCAACTACGAACATCCTCCCATAGGCTGGAGATAGAATCAGGACGCTGGCACAAACCAACGACAATAATACGCAATGATCGCAAATGTTTATCTTGTAATACTTAAGAAGACGAATTTCAATTCATCCTCGAATGTCCTATCTACTATCATATCAAAAGTATATATAAAGAAGTATATAAAGAAGTACTATTGGAGACATCCAAATATTGTTAAATTCATAAGTATTATGAAAACAGAAAGTAAAAATGAACAGACAAACTTGGCTGTGTATGTTTATAAATGTTTCGAAATAAGAAATAGAACATTTTACAATAATGTCTAATAAGTTTTACTGTGCTTTACTGTTACTTATTGTAGATTTACCTGTTTCTGTTACCATTTGCCTTGTTTATATATATTTAAATGCCTAAAGAATTATTGTTTTAAGTTTAGGTGATTATATGTACACATAGATGAGTTCTTATACTGCTTATATGTCCATATATCTAATAGTAGGCAAGTGCATTTATGTGTCTGTGGATATATGTGTATACATATACATGAACAAATATATGTGTATGCACATGCATAAACCACTATATTTATAATTCAAGTCTTATATATTATTTTATTCTTCTCCACAAAAGCAATTAGCGACTTACAGGTATAATGATGGCAATTGCTTTTTGTATGAACTTTGTACTAACCAGAACCGTGCTAAACATTGTTGTAGCTTTCATCTTATAAAATACAACAGGCAATACATGGCTTGAGTTCTCAATTTGATAGTGAATACTTTAAATGATATTTTGATATATTGGAATTATATCCTACATCGAGGTTTAGCACGATACTGGTTTGTCACTTAATTGTTTACTTCTTGTGTACTGATGGGCCTATTGTCTTATGTATCAATAAAGTATCTATCTATCTATGTTTAAAGCAGTAAAGCACAGCTTTCAATTTCGAGATGAACGCAGTCATACCAAGGGCGTTCCTTTTGCTCTTTACTGTGCATCTTCATATGCAGACTTATTTCTCTCGACAATTCTTTCATTTCCTTCTTTTAGAGGAACATCTTTTCTTTAGGTAAGTATACCATTAGTGTATACCGAGCCTTTGTCGAAACAGATTAATCGTTTAAAACCAGTGACAAAATAATATACTATATGAGTGAGTCCCACTGAAGCAAATCCATTTATTGTTTTTGTTTTGTTTCCCCAAAGAGTTTACTATTTCATGTACAGTAAACAAATGTTGCTCATTCCTGCCCGTGTACAAAGGTGTCGTTTTTTTTTTTTTTTACATGTGTATATGTTCATTTTATTTTGGATTTTTGCTCAAATGGCATCTTTTTTTTTTTCAGTTGAAAAGTGATAGTCAGTCTACAAGAAAGCTCCTCTGTCCACACTTCCGACCCTGCCAATTTTATAATTGTAAGGAGTAAAAATTATTTTCACATTTTTCAAACATATTCATCTTTATTTCAGGCATGCTCTTTGTATTGTAGGAAATAGTCACGTCAAAGTCCAAACGAGAATTCTAGTGCTGTTTGTGAGATTTGAACCGCGATGCCGTTCACAAGTCCTATATCTTAACTCCTTTGGGACTAACAATACTTTTACAAATTATGTTCATGGTGCAGGAAGAATTGCGTGAGTTGTATAGTTTAGATTCGATGGACTAATCTCAACTCAGATTTGACGGTTAATTAACATACAGTAAGGATAATATTGTTTAATTGTTAATTTGTCTGTCACATCTGAAGTTTGTTTATATACATTGAGAGCATATACAATGGAATTGTGGTAGGATATGTGAATGTACATAGCCATTACAACCAATTTTAAAAACAAGAGTCAGAATAGTTAATTTTAACCAAACTGTTAGATGTCTATGTCATCTGGCTTCAAGTTTTAAATACATCTTCGACATTTTGCCTTTTGCATTGACTCTTAAAAATCACATCTCTTTGAACTGTTATTGTAACTTATTCTTATAAACATGTTAATATTAAATAAAATACAACGTTAATGTTATAATTACTTTTCAAACGAGTTTACTGTTTCGGGCTTACTTGGCAGATTATTTACATATAAATGCTAGGAATAAACCAGTGACAACAGTTTGGATTTCTTACGTTAAAACACCAAACAAGCCACTAATTGAACATGTTGTGGTTTTAACCATCTGACTGAGGAAGCTAGCTGTATGTCATCTTCACCCCGATACCAAGTAAAACTTGCTGTCTTTACTTGTATGTAACGGTTCTTATCATATGAATATGACAGCAAGTAAAAACATGCTGTAAATTTACAGAAAGGAGAAAGTACTCCGCCAAAAGAGGCAGCACCTGGTTTGTTAGTCGATGCCATAGAACATAAATGTTTAAGAAATTAAAGCAATACCGCTTAATTTGAAAAGGTACATTTATTTATCTAAACTTGAACATATTTGAAGGTATTGTGTTTCTCTAAATAGAAACAAGAGCTATCACTGAAGGTCATTCATACCTCACCAAAAGCATTGATTGAAATGGTGTTAATTACAGTCAATGTAAGTTTTATATGACATGAGTGAACCAAAAACAATCCAAGCACGTTCTTGCCATATGTTGTATATCAAATTGCATCCCCATATATCATTCCAAACTCAAGTCATTGATTGGAATCTGTTTTTCTATCGTTATCCCAGTAGACATGACCTTGACCTGAGTTACCCAAACGCAATCCCAAGCAGGGTTTAGTAATAAGCATGCTTTATATCAAGTTGCATTGCCATATCTCTATCCAAGCTAAATTTATTGATCGAAAACCATAAAGTGTTTAAAGTCAGTGACATTGGCCTTGATGACCCCAAAAGCAACCACATGTGAGGTCTTGAAACAACTTATTTTCATTTTGACATGTTAGACATATTTAAGCTAGTGTGGAATAACCATAATATGGATTAACCAATAGCTAGACAAGCTAAAACTTCGTTCATGGAAGTATGAAAACATGTTCTGAATAGTTTAAATGTTAATCTGTTTGGAAGCTAAACACTAATGGCATGAACGTATATAAGATGATATTTACATATAAACAGTCTCGCTTTTGATACATTTATAAGAAAATAGTGTTATGAAGGATTTGCAGTAGTATTATGTAAATTGTGTACATGTTGAGGTAGCAATTTAGAAAGAAATAACAGTGATTATCGAAAGAGATAGCATATTTCAATTTTCGCAAAGCTAGAGATGGTAACTTTCAAGGAGAACGATTCATAATTGTGACAATTTGAAAAAGGGATGTAAAGTAATATTGATGCAAAACATGTTGTTATTGTTACATCCAAAGATGTGCATTTTATGAAATCTGCAAATTTAGAAACATAAAAGAAATGGAAATTCAAGTGCCAACTTAGAATAAAAGTTTGAGAGTTGTTTCAATAAGAAGTAAATCGGCAAAAGAAAAATATATGATTAGAAATATGAAAGGGACTTTGTATGAATATAAATGAAATCATACTAAACATGTGAAATATTTATATTTACATAATATGCATGATATAGATATACATTTTGTAAAACTTTTGTAGTCACTTAACGTAACCCATTATTTACACATGCTTGTTTCTGACTAATAAAAAAAGAAAGCTATTGAAAAATACAAACATTTAGATACCAATAAAACTATCTTTGTTGTATTTGTCTCCTATTTGTTTTCAAATTCATACTCATACATTTTTCTTATAATAACTATTTCAGCAACCAATATGGATGTATTTGATCCTACATGGCCCAATGTAAGAATTTTGACCTGGATGTCCCAAGTCTACACCTCACGAGCCTTTCTTTAATTTTCTTGGTATGTCATTGAGCCATTTGAAAGCTTTGAGTCTAGTGCTGATAAAAGCAACACAGTCAGTAAAATAAATGAAATACTGTTGACCTGGCTTTTAACCCTTCTAGAATGTTATTTCATTTGAATCACGTCACCCAACTTCAGCTCTTTCAGCACTTTGATTATATATCGGCGATTGTCCGTGGACAGGTTTGACAGGTTGGTGAATTACCTGTTTTTAAGTAGCTGGCCACTTGTCCGCTATTTGCAAAATTTTGATCCATTGTCTTCCTTTGTATTTTGGAGATAATCGTAGTTTCTCCAGTTTTCAGAATTTTTTGTTCTCTTTTTTTTCTTGACATCGGCAGCTTCAGCAATCATCCAAATGCTTTAATATCGACAGGATATAACTTGCGTGTGATAGTTTAACAAGATATGCCGAATCAAATACATACATAAGTGGAACGTCTCGATACTTTTGATCTCTCTGCTTCAAATATGTTCACTTTTTTACCTACCATTACCATGTCACAAGATCATATGGAAAAGTTTAAAGCTAAAATTGTTTTTGATATTATTATTATCATCAGTTCAAGCAATCGTAAAACAGATCTTAAACATTGTGTATTCAATTTTATTTAATGTTTTAAGAGAAGTGATCGAGTCTTCTCACTATGTAAAAATAAAGCAAATCTTAACGTTTTATCCCCGTTGCTGTGCACTCTTAGACATCGAAAAAAGTCCAGATGTTTGGAAGCGAGAATATCGTGGCAATTTGTGGTACTTGTCAAAGTATTGTCTTAAAATTATAAGGAGCAGTACCCATACATGCATTCTATCCACTGCCAAAACATTGGCGGATATTTTACCTTTCGGTAGGCCGTATTGGTGGCGGACTCCCAACGCTAAAAGGAATTTGACCAACATTCGCCGTCTGTTGCCCTCTATGAATGCAAAGCAGTGCATTTAATACCGCTCTCTCAGAGCGCGAAGCGCTCGGAGAGCGGATAACGGTAACATACGTACGAGTAACAAGTTATGTTAACACCGGTTATACCATTAGCAAAAAAACAGGTGGCTTCCGGTTTACCTAAAGGAGAAAACTCGGGTTTTGCTTCGGGAGTTTCCGGCTTTACGGAATGGACTGGTTCTATCTAAATTTATTTTCAAGCATTACCTTTATCTACCAATATATCTACCAATAGTGAACCATTCCTTGTAAAGAGAAAACTCGGGTTTGCTTCGGGTGTTTCCGGCTTTATGGAATGGACTGGTTTTACATAAATTCATTGCCGCTCATTGAGTTTATTGCCGCCAATCATGAATGAATCATAAACCATTCTATCGAAAAACAAAACACGAACAACAGGATCGGCGCCACCGCTTCAAACTTTAAATTGGACACAGTGTTCAACTCCTTGAAAGGAAAACGAATCGCCGGTTGTAGGTAAGAGAACTTTTTGTACTCTTTCATTTCGTTATAAAACAGTATATCTAAATAGACCATTTTCACCAAAATTCGTCGTAGAAAATCGAGAAGGCGAGCCCTCGTCACGCCTCGCTGAAGATGCTTCCTCTAAACAAACATCCATTTGAAAAAAACTTCTCCCTTTTAAGAAGAACTACAGCATTCGTTTTTTATTATTACAGTTCATGTTCCCTGCAGTACTAGGCTAGAAAATGTGTGTTGCCCACAACACTCCACGGTGAAATAAGTGTTCACCTATCGATTCGGTAATTACACCCTGCAGTTTGGCATAATCTAATGTTTTTGTAGACGGTCTATGTCATTTTCGCGGTGTGTAAGGAAAACATCGTGTTGTATATGGAATACACTATTATGCTGACCGATAAAGCAACGACATGGATTATTTGTTATTGTTGGAGCTTTTAAATTAAGTACAAGGTACCTTCTTGACAATTCAATAGCGTTATGGGGCGATAGTTTAAATAACAATAACAGCGTGAATATTCTTTTTAAAAAATGAAATACCCTGTAAAGTATTTAGTTTAGTTTAGAATCATTATCTGACACATGTCCCATATGGGTCCTCTTCGTCAGGGCCATACCTACATTTTTCAGTTCTGAAGTGGCTTTCCTGGATACACCAGTACAAGGCTAGGGCTCTGAAGTGATCTTACCAAAGGCCACTCCTACGAAAACTAAATGGCCTCGGTGGGGCTCGAACCCAAGACCCCCGTGTTCTGAGTCCACCATCTTAACCACTGAGCCATGCAGGACCCATATTTGGATATATGTCACCTTATTTGTTGGCAGTATTTTGTTTTACTTGATTCAAGTGATAATATAATTCCCAAACATTGAATTGTTCTTGCAAGTGAGAATTTTGGCCCAAGGGTTTATGGTAATAGATCCCTTAGTTGTTTTTTCTTTATTTCACAGAATTCATGATGGTTGGAAATATGACAATTTCAAACAAGCTTTAAAAGAAAAGATGATGCAGACCTGCATAAACATTGACTCTGTTTTATAATACAAGTAAGTACATAGGTTTTCTCATGCTCCTTTGAACTTTACAAACATAAGCGTCATAACCATAGAAGACAACTTTTGAAAGCAATATAACAAAAAAGCAATTTCTCAAATGTCAAACATCTCTGATTAGATTATTATAGAATAATTACATATGCAGCAAAGTTTTCAGGAAACAAACAAGTTTGACAAAGGTCTGACTTCTTGACATTTCATTCTTTTATTCCTTTGTTTAAAAAAAATCATTATCCATAAATGTTGATGAATTTGTTGTTGCTCAAAATCTGTGATTGACTTTTTCTTTTCTTCTTTCTTTTTTCGAAAACCTTCGTAAGAATGAGAATGAAACCAAAATAAGTCAAAACAGGTTGAAATATAGATTTTTATCAACAATCAGTTCTTTTTCTTCCTGTCAGGTAACTGCTTCAATTGACTACCATGGTGATAGAAATATTTCTAATGTTACCAATTAAGAATAATCAGTCAGTTAAAATGTAGCCAGTATTTACGGTGGCATAGAGGTGACAAGTATGCGATTTTTTTCCGATTTGGTAAGTCGAAATAACGAGAAAATTAAGTTATTATTTCGACTTATTAACTCGAAAGTAACAAGATAGTTAAGTCATTATTTCGACTTACTAACTCAAAATAATGAGATAATAAAGTCATTTTTTCGACTTACTAATTTGAAATAGGAAGATAATTAAGTCATTATTTCGACTTACTTACTCGAAATAATGAGATAATTAAGTTTTTATTTCGAAATAACGAGATAGTTAAGTTTGTTAAATATGTCACCTTTCGTTTGGCAGTATTCTATTTTAGTGGATTCGTACTGTGATGATATGATTCCCAAACATTGAGATGTTCTTGCAAATAAGAAGTTTTCCGAAATGTTAAGGGTGATTTAGTTGTGTTTTTTTTATTTTACAGAATGCATGATGCTTGAAGAAGAATGTCAGTTTTAAACAAGGTTCAAGGGAAAATATGATGCAGACCTGTATTAACATTGGTTGTATTTTTTAGATACAAGTAAGTAAAAGTATTGTTCTCATGCCCATATGAACTTTACAAACAGAAATGTCATAATCATAGAATATAACTTATGAAAGTAATGTAACAAGGAACAATCTTTTGGGTGTCAATGTAGTTTTCTCTTTAATTCAAACAGTTCTGATGGAATTTTAGCATAATTACATCTGCAGCAAAGGTTTAAGGAAACAAGCAAGTCTGACAAAGATGGAACTCCTTAACATGTCCTCCTTTTATCACTTTGTTTTCAAATAGTCATTATCCACAAATGTTGATGAATTTGGTGTTGCTCACAATTTGAAATTATTATTATCTTTTACAAAAACCTAGAATGAGAATGAAACCAAAACAAAAAAATCAAGACAGGTATCGATTGGGGTGATCATGTGACCAATGTTTACGATAAAAGGTCCGAACAAGATATCCGTGCAACAACTCTTTTTTCTCAGATTACTCTTGCTTTGCACTATTTTATTTATGCCATGTTCCGACCATCAACTTTACGGTTCTGGTGATATATGATGACCCATTGTTTATTATTACGTTATGTCTAACACTCGGTAGAGATATTGCAATCGATGGGTGATGTTTTAAGGTTATTCGCATCCCACAACTCGCAACTCTCTGCATGGTCTTGGAGGGGATGGCACAGCTTAAGTTGAAACAACATTCACCGGCGGTTGCAGATTATTCATCGTTGCAACATGGCGTATATAAAATAGTGGAAACCAGAAGTAGTCTGCTTAAAAAAATTGCAATCTGTTTTATATTGCAAACATTGATCATGGGATAAACCTGCCTGGATACACAGCTTAAAATATAGATTGTTATCACCAATCACGTCTTTTTCATTCTGTCAGATAACTGCTTCAATTGATAACTATGGGGCATGAATTATTTCCAATGTTACCAATAATCAGTCAGATGAAGGTGATCAGTTTGGGCAAAAGATTTATGTTTTTATTTTTCTCTTTTAACAGCCATATCTGATGACTATCTGGCAGAGTAAGGAAAAGGTAACAACAACAATATGTTCAGCAATGGGAGACTACATGGATTAGATATAATCAAAAACAGATGAAGATTCACATGTACTTTGACTACCTGATTAATGAAATGTTCAAAAGCTTAGTTTTCTCTTCAAAAGACTAATTTCATGAAGATAAAAAAACCTAAACAGTGATACACCATATTTAAAGGATAGTGTTGAGTGTTAGTTGGTACTGACAATATCAAAGGACAATAATATAGAAAAACTGTCTATGGACTATGGAATATTCTATAATGATAACAATGTCACACATGTTTCATAGTCCTCATTTTCTTTCCTTTTTTGAAAGACTCAACTAATTCAATTAATGAGACAAAACACATACTATGTTAGAACTTCTAAGTTAGCCTGCAGCAGACAAGTGGAAGACAGTAACTTGAGTCATTTATTAAATATCTTTCCTATTTATTGCATGTTATTGAAATGTTTCAAGGAAACAAACATGAGAGTTTACATGCATTGTAAACACCTTAATTTTCAACATTTTAAAACCAATTATGACAAAGGTAAGCATTCTCTGAGAGCATGTTTGCCTTGTCACAATTGCTTTTATTCATTGGTTAAAGAAATTTCCAATTATATCTGCTATTGCTTTAAATTTGAAACAAAATTTTTGAAAAATTTGATGAAAGTCTTAAAGATGTATGTCAAGGAATATTTGTTGAAATTTCTATTTAAAAAAGTTGATAATTAATGTTACTGTCATACTTTTCCAACTTTCAGGAGTTTTTTTTTATTCAAACTATGAAGACCAGGGAACTGTTGATGTCAAGAATTAAAATAATGTCAATATCAAGATGTGACTATTTTTCAACCAATGTGTTATAGGAAAGAATTATGATACATGAACCTATGCTGTATGCTGAGTATCACTTATGTCTTTTAACTTCATTTCATTAATCATTTATAGCATACAGTACTTCATTTTTAAGTGCTCTAATAGAAAAACACATAAAAAAGCAGTGTTTTATGTGTGAACAAAGGTTAATAAAACATTATTGAAAATTTATGAAATCTTTTTCTTTTATTTGAAAGGTAAACAAAAGACCTTTTGGCTACAACAAAGCTATTTTTGTAATTGAATGAGCTTTTGGAGATCAGCAAAGCAATCTATTTGGGATTTTCTTATCTACATTAAACAATAAAGAGGAATTCAAACAAAGACCTGATTGACTTTCTATAATGATGTAACTTAGTCCCTAACCATGTACAAGCAGATGAGTATGTTGTTAAATATTGTTTGGTAATAATAACCCAACTGACCCTTCTTCATCAACAAATGACATTTTGTTGTTAGTTGTCATGATGATTTAAACCAGTACCTACAACACATGATTTTGTGAAGAAAATTCTATGATTTTATGCTGAGACACTTGTGGTTCAAATATCATAGTTTGGTGGTTCTGACATTGCATGAGCAGTTTGTCCTTACATGACGAATGTCTCTTTATTGATTAAAGGCCCTCATACGCAGCCCAATCAAGCTAAACTAATATCTATAGAACATATACCACCAAAAAAGTTTACCAGGAGTCTGCAAGGAGACTTATCCTTTTACTGAGCCTTTCATAAATGTGACAAAGATGACAGCTTTGTGACAAAATGAGTATTTGCTCCCCAAAGTAAGACAATTCTTATATTTCCACAAAGTTGTACTATGAATTAAGATTGAAATGCATATTCAGTATGCAAGTTTTTTCAGAGAACCCATGCCATTGAGTTGAGAGAGCGGTCTAGAGGCAATGCCTTAGTTCATATTACTCGAATCTTCCGAACACAGTCAATAACAGATCGAGTTATTTTTTCAACAGGTAAGCTTAGTATTAATGGACACGGGATATCTGACAGATATGTCATCTAAGTGCTATTTTAAAGGTTTTCTACTTGTACACTATTGAAATGGAGATGCCACTTCAAATAAATTCGCTCGTTCGACGTAAGAGTTATATAACTCAATCGGTAAGGCGCCTCGATAAGCAACTTCACCTTATATGTCCTAGTTCGATCCCCACCTTTAGCTTTATATTGTGACATATAAAATGCGTTTGTTCACTTCTTTTTAACAATGCTTGATCAGGTTAGATGGTTACGAGACAGAATGGCATTGATTACAATGTTTTATGAACTCAACACAATAAACTTTTATGTTATATGATAAATACTATAATAAAGTGAAATGAAAAAGACATCCAAAGAAAAGTGAAAACGCATTAAGCTATCATTATTTTTGTAAAAGGTTTCAAAGAAATGAAATGTAAAAATGAAATGCTTATTGAAAACATTACGAAAAAATAGCTCATGCAGGATTCGAACACAGAGTTTCCGCATAACACTTTATCCATTATTTTGTGATTCATAAGAAACAATGTAAGCATATATAGGTGAGTTTGATCAGGGCAGGGGTTTTGGGCATACCCTTCTATTTATGGATTACCTTTATATATATATATATATATATATATATATAAACTCTATATTTATTTTGTCATTAACGGGAATGCGACACTGTTGATAATTGTATTTTCCTGATTTTCTGACTAATTCATAAATTTTCAATTTATCCAATGTGTCAGAAGTAAGAATAGGTCTAACATCTGAGCACAGCCTACACGAAGAAGAGTGATTACAGTGAACAGGTTGAGATGAGCCAGTCAAATTATTACAAAATTTTGGAAAAAATACATTTACGATTTTATTGGGCTTCATCAATTTAACCTTTAGATTATGTCATAAAGCCGAAAGAGGGCATACTTATGAACACTCTGGGTGAAATAACTCTTTTTTATCTTTCATCCAGCACGAAGCACAAATGTGCTTGGCTAAACGCATTCGACCTTTCACCTGGATAGTATGAGACTCTTTAAACTGACATTTGTTTCTTTGGTATTTGGCACAAAACCATTGATTTTGTCTTTCGTCTGACTTTGTAAAATTGGGTGTAGAACACCCCTTAGAAAATCTGTTTGTGGCCTCAATTTTTTATCCGAGGCCAAAATGGCATTTTCAATGTACATAAAATCATCCCCCCAATTTCTGTAACCCAGTTCTATCTCACGTAGAATGGCTGCGTATAATGACTTGAGTAGAGAAAACTCAAAGGAACTGTTTAAATACATGATTCTCTTGAGCAACTCAAGACGTGCCGATTTCTTTGATGAAGGAGATGTCTGGGAAATTATTTCCAATTCCCCAGCTACAAAAAGATTCAACTCAAGATTATCAAATTCTACTGAATTATTTACAAATTCAAATCTCAAATGAGAATGGGGATAACGTTGAGGATTTGTAACGAAATCCGAAGACTTGGCTGTTATTTCCGATTTAAAACTTGAACTCCTTTTCGGCTCTCCTTTTGTAAATGACAGAATGTCCAAATCACTATCATCACTGGCATCTCCGAATAACCCAAGGGACTTCAGTTCGGACTTAGCTCGGGACTTTAACCGTACGTCAGAACGAAGAGTATCTAAGGTTGGATATATATTTTGATATCTCCAACCTTAAGGGGAAATGCGATTATTTCATCATTTAAGGCGAAATTATTTCTAAGTCCCATTTTTCGAATGTGTATTATGGAAATCAATAGGAATTGTGTTTTTATCCTTTTTTGTGGTTTATTTTTTCGATATAACCTCTGCATTTCCTTCTAAAGTCTTATTTGAGAGAAAATTCTCCTAAGTGTTTCGCCTTAAATACAACACCACAAAGTGTCCCCTTATGACTGTCTCTAACTATAAAACTTACATAAAGGAGAACAGCGGAGAAAACTATCAACTTATACTTTTGAAATACTTCTATGATAAGCTTATTGGAATTATCTTAGACTAATTGGCAAATATTATATGCATTTGCTCTTTAACTAACCGTGTATAAATCACCTTTTTGGCAATAATAGAAAAATATATCATTAATTTATCAGAAGCATCAACTTTGGAGTTATCTCCCTTTTTAATAAAACATAGTATTTATTTGTACCTTTACATATGATGCAGTGTTATGAATGTAAAAGGTTAATATTTTAAATATACATTATTTATGTCACAATCTTAATATTGTGGAATATTGTGACAGACATGTTATTTGTTTAACTTATTCATTATACATCGATTGTGAAACAAGTTCTTACAACTTAGATTAATCAGTCTCGATTCCGCTTCCTGGATACATAACCAGTAAACCAGTAATCGCACCGAATGTGTATTAAAGAAAGTTCGCAAGGCAGATCCCGCTTCTTGCAGGATTCGAATCAGGATCTGCCATGCGAACTTTCATGTAATGAGGATAAATATTCCTATTTTCGGGATCGTTTAGTTGTCACTGATGTACAACTCTTGGTATTACCTATTTATTGTATATGGTATGAAACCACGACTCTGGATTGTATGATGCCCCCCACCCAAGCCCTATCTGCCATTGTATAACAGTCTGTCCATCCGAACAGAAAAAGCGCTACATAGGCAATAATATATAGCTACATTACATGCACATGATAATGCTCTCCAGAGAGATAACCAAAGAAACAGACACAACATGTCTTGCTCAAACTACTAAAAAAACAAGTTGTAAAGGAACAGATACCAGAGAATTCCCTGGTCATCAACAGCGAATTTGATTCAGTAAACATATATTATAAAAAAAATTATCCAAATCACAACATGAATGCATGCACTTCAAAGAAAGGACTAGCTGTAATTCATCTCAACATTCACTTTATCAATGATATTCGATTTAGATGAACTTAAAAACATTCTTGCTGAACAACTTAACATTTACATATTCTGTTTTTGTGAAACATTTTTAAATGAAACATTTCATAATGATGAATTAAAACTACCAAGTTATAATACATTTCGGAGGGAAAGAAAATACCATTGTGGTGTATACTTATGTTTGCCTTAAGTGACACCTAATTTAATCAATTTTTAATTTCTAATCCATCAAAAAGACAAATTGAAGAAACGATATCAAGCTAAGTTGAGTTCAAATAGCAATACGTTTCAATATGTTTCTGTTATATACGGCTTACTTTGCAATATTCTAAAACAGAGCAAGGAAATATTATTTTGCCCATATATACTACACAGGGAAAATGTGCCACTATAGGGAAATATCTTCCCGGTGATCCGGTCTCAGACTCGTTCCGAATACCCTCATGATCTTTAAGCAGAAAGAAATACTTTAATTTTTTAACATGATGGTATCAATCTAAGATGCTTAATATATTCTTAACCTAACAAAGATCAACACTCTTCTCAAACGAAGAGTCCTTCGCTAGAACACATTTTCAAAAAATTTGTAATCTAAAATCATAAGGCTGTTCATATTAAGACTAGGTTTTTCAATAATTATTAGTTTTCCAACACAATTCTCCCCTGTGCTTTTTACCTCGACTCATAATTGTTTTTGATTGAATTATGTATCACTTAAGGCGCACAGTCATAATTCCAATCTGATATCAAAGAGGAATAGCATGCATATGGGTGTATGGTTTGTCACAACATTGTAAAGAGGAATCATTTTTAAAGTCCCCGCTGAATCAAAGCAATGCCTTGACATCTCAAGTTATCAAGTTAACCTATGACAATAATTTGCTTATATTGCATGACTTGCATCAGCGAGAAAAAGTATCACGTATGACAACCAATTAAATATGTGATGAATTAGATGAGTTAACCATGGTTTAGAAAACACATTCATTAGTGCGAGCATATCACTCTAGCTACTTTCGTGCAAAAACGTCAATTCGTTGTAAAATATTGTCTCGCTAATTCCATATGCAATGATAAGCAAAGTTATAAAACTTTAGACAAAGACTGGAATTTTATTGAATTTAGTTTAAATATTTCTTAAGGCGAAAATAAAACTTTTGATGTGTTAAACGATAGGTATTTTCTTGCGAAATGTAAAAAAAAGTTGTTTAAGCTTTAAAAGCATGAGTGTATTCGGAATGAATCTGAGAGCGGACGATCGGGAAGTTGAACTCCCGATAGTGGCATATTTTGCAATGTCTAGTATCTATGGGGTAAATACTACATCCTAGCTTTGCTCTTGAAGATTAAAAAGAAGGCCGAATATAACAGAAACATGTTAAAACGACTTTTTGATTAAAAACAGAATTATCGCTTGAACGCAATATAGCTTGATCATGTTTTTTTTTATTTTGTCCTTTTGCTGGACTGAAAATTAAGATTGAGTAAATAAAATGTCACTTAAGGCGAACATTTGGTTATGTTCTGCTATTATAGAGGCATAATATGAAGATATAGTGTACTTTGTTATGATTATTGTTATATACTATTTTAAAGTTATGTTTGTTTCAAATTCCTTAAACACTGTATGATGTTGTTTTATTGTGTAAAATTTGTTTGACTTAGTATTGAGCTTTATTGAATTAAGTATCACTTGAGGCGAACTATTGGAGTTCTGCACTATTATTAGAGAGGCATACTATGTGTGTATGTGTGAGGTTTGCATTATCAGTATAAACATAAGGCTTTTAAAAGTGCCTTTAGATACAAAACTTTGATTTACATTCGTTAAATAATCATGTCCTGGGACAACAAACTGTTTTATTTGTATGACTTCAAAGTATGAAAAAATAACATTTACGGCGAACCATTTTGTTTTTGGCAAATAAGATGGTTTTAGCATTATTAAGACAAGACATGTTTGAGGTGAGCATATTTTTCTAATTTCTTTCGTACAAAATAATTATTTAGTTTTAACGTATTGTCATGTTAATTGAAAGTGAAATTGTGAGTAAAGCAATATCACTTAAGGCAAATAAATGTTTTTTATAGATTACAGTTTAGATATCACTTAAGGCGAACAAATGTTTTTTACAGATTATAGTTTAGATATCACTTAAGGCGACCGTTTTAACTTTTGATACATTATAAAGCATACTTTCTCTTGGTAAATGAACTGTTTTGTTTTAAGATAGAACTTTTCCTTATTAAAGAGAATGTTTCAAAATCATGAATTTATTTTGAATGAATATGAGACCAGAGGATTCAAGATGAATTCCCGTTTGTAGCATATTTCTCCAATGCATCACTATTATCACAACACATTATGCCTCTTTAATAGCAGATTCGAAATCTGATTGTTCGCCTTAAGTGATACTTAATTCGGTAAATATCATTACCAAAAAGAAAACACATGAAGGATTAATGTTGAGTGGAGAACTGATAATTTTAAGACAGATTTTTTGTATGAAACAGTATTTTGACTTATTTTACAATTATTTTGACAATTTGTTAATAGGAAATGACTCCGTTTAGACAATTAATGATTTTTATCACGTTTAAATTGTATCCAATCATCTAAGATTAACCCGATCATGGATGTGTTGTAGAAACAAATCTAAGCAAGAGTTTCAAATCCATGCTACATCAAAATATGTTAAAGTTCTCATAATTGTAGCAACACAAAATAAACATAGATATGCATAAAATGCCTTTCTCATGGCAAAACAAAGAAACACTCGTGTTAATTGTAATGATTTGGTTTCATGATCAGTTTGCAGTCAACCAATAAAGGAATTATGGGCTTCGGTCTAATGACTTAAAAGCACGTTATATTCAGTTCTCATGAAAAAATGTGAAAACGGGTTTCCCTTTTTTAGGTATAAAGCAATAAAAGTCCCTTCCTTTTCTTCAGGTGTGTTTTTGTTTCATGCTCGAATATCATCACCTTATATCAAATCAGTGGCATCACGTTGCGATCGTTATAAATGACTTACTTGTAATTCTTAACAGAGTTAAGATTTTAAAGCATTATCTTCATATTAAATACTGCAACCTTAAAGTGAAATGATCTACAATGAAAGGTCCACAACAGTCAAAATAATCGGGTCTGTGGTGTTTAGTGTCGTATATGATTACCAACAATGAAAGAATAACTCATGGATTGTCCATGTAGGGTTCATGATAACATTTTTATATATCGATGATGACCAGAACGATATTCTTTTTGAATATTCAACGGATATGCCCGAACCATTCGGCTAGCATCGGAAATTATTGCGAACAGTCAAATGGCAGCTATGTGGAGTCAAACAGTGGGTCTCCCCTTTTCTATACCTGGCAACTGCTATACATGCACTGTATGCTTAACTCGATATTTGGGTATGGCAATACCTTACACATTTAAAATACAAATTTATACCAAAAAAGGTTATGGCAAAACAATTGTTGTATGAAAACCGTCTGTTGCAGTGCGCCTAAATGAGGTATCATTGAGATTTTAAATCATGCGTATGGACAAACATCTCGCTTCATTTCACTGTACAATAGCATTTTGAGATAATTTTGGTGTAGGTACACATAGACCCAGCGTAAAATGTTATAGTGCAGTGCAAGTTAAGAAAAAAGAGAGACCAAAATCCGGTGACAGTCTTGTTTACATTACGCGATCTGGGCGTGTGCGAAAACTTTGACTGCCCCCGTGAGTTTCACTTACAGAAATTCGATAAATGTCAATGATAAAAGGTTCGGGAGCCGTTTATTCAGTTAAACATACTTATTCTTATATATTACTTCACACATACCTCATATGACATCAACTTTTTTTTCATAAAAATAGCATACCTTTACAAATATATTGTTTTTAGCGTACTCTACAAAAATGTTCCCATTGTAGACCAGTTCTCTTTAAAGAAACTATCTCAGAGATCCAGATTTTAACTTTTTACAATAATTGTCTTCTACGGTAAAAATAACAAAACATATTTTTTAATTAACTAGATGTTTGACAGCCTACCAACCCTTATCATAACTATACAAAGAAGATCTAGGACATTAAAATCGCAGATATCTAAGACCGTTTAAATGGGTTTATATTGTAAACAACGATCTTAACTTAGAACAAGAAACGGTATTTTTAGATTCCGTTGTCATGTAGATAGTAAGAGTCCTTACGGGATGGTATGTGGCCAATTGTCTTGACCAAGATTAACAAGAAATTGCGAGAAAAGAAGAGAACATATCGGATACAACTTTTTTTATGGTAAGTGTATTATTTCCCCTGAAAGAAAATATGAAAATAGATGTGTTTGTCTGTCTGCGTTTGATGAGCATTATAGCAGACCCTTATTTTCAGTCTACAAATCTGTTGAAAGCACCCGAATTATTTGGTAAGTTTGACAGGATGTGTAGATTAAAATAGAGCTCGTTTTCCTACAACTAGTTCATGCATATACAAATTCGTCCTTACTCAATGATTCTATGCCATATTCATTCTTTTTCAATAGTCCGTATATATCAGAACACGTGTCTTTGCGTGGTCGGTAGCACCAATATGGAAATATTTACAAAGTTTGGGTAAGCATTGAGGGAAACATGGGTAAGATTTTGACTTACAACTTTTTTCATTGTAGGGTCTTATTCAATATAGATAAGGGAAATGTCTTATCGGTTTGTTGTAGTCGTGTGTCTGTCTGTATGTATGAGGCCTTATTCGTGACCCCGTTTTTCCCGCCTAAAAGTCTTAAAAAGGCGGGAAAAGTGTGGTATTTGACGTATGTTTGGCACCCTCTGTGGACAGTTATTATGCGTCTTTTCCTTAAACGTTCATGTATTCGGTTAGGAGGACTCTGACAGAAGACGATAATATGTGATATATAACCATATCTTTGTTCGTCTGTCCGTACGAGAGAGTGTCCGTAACGATGGTTTTGGAAAACTGTAAATTGATTGTAGGTGGTCGTACGGACAGACATACGGACAATGGACAAGGTCTGATAATAATTTCACAATGCCCTTTCATAAGTCTAAAGATGTTGCACTAACGTTGAGAAGTTATTTCAAGTTAAATTATCTTATAGTACTGCGAAATAAGTCTTTTGGAAAATGTTGTAAATGTCGTAATCTTATGAAAATTTCCTATCTTGGCGATTCTTTTTTTTTAATGTTTTTTAGACAGAGAGACATACGAACATGTATGAGCATTGTTTCTGCAATTCTGATATATTGGCTACATGATTAGTTGAAAATGGAGATTGTATTGAGCATACTGATTTTTAAATGAATATGTTTCCACCCATGAACCCGTATTTTGGGGTAGTTTAAGCAAAGAAGTAGAGTAAGATTATTGACTGGCAACAGCTTAAATGTGTAGGTGGAAACAATTCAAATGTATTGTTATTGAAGCATAGGAAGTAAGCTTTTACAATTCAAAACATAGTAGTACAATTTGCAATATTAATCATGGTAAAGACTTTTAAAAAGAAAAGGAAACGTGGACGTTGTTCGTTCTCAGACCGCATTTCTAAGGCGTTTCAGACTGGTTTTTGAATGAACTTACAGACGGACGAATTGATAAAGGATACAGCTGAGACACTTAAATGAAACGAAATGAGATAATCAGATAATGCAAGGCTGTATTTAAGGTAGGGTTACAGGCGATGTGTGCATCATTGATGATTTGATAACATTTTGAAAAAGGGAAAAACGGGGAAAATTGGCGGGAAAAAGATCCTTTTTGGCGATTTTGTGTCCATGTAAATTGTTTCTAGGACAGACAAACAAACGATCTCAATCTTAACATACCTGGATAGCAAGCATAGACGGGTATAATTCTAGACCAGCGTGGGAATTTTAAGCGGTGAGATGTGTTTTATAATGTGTGTTTTTTTTGCAGAAATTTGCGAAATTTGTGATATTTTGTGTCACTTTAGGAGGGTGGAAAATCTGTCTTACAATGTCTGAAAACCTTGGATGGGAATGTATTAAACATAAAGAGTCTTAAAATAAGGCAAAGGAGAATAAATTTCCGAAAAAGAAATGTGGAATTTTGCATCAGTTTCGATTTTACTGGTGATTGAAAATAGGCGAAAATGTACGAATATTGCAAAAGTGACATCAAAAGAGCTTAATAACCTTTCTATTAAAGCTTTTCTTTCACGTTTTTTTTCTTTAAAAAGAAGCATTTGCAATATCCTAACTAGACGTAAAAAGCCTAGAGTGATTTTTAAGATTTTTTTAAGAAAAAGAATTGGTGAGTGACAAAGTTGTCATGGTGACTCAAAACTTGAAAAAGGTTGCTGAAGAAAAGAACTTGACTAAAAACTTTGGGAACGGTCTATTATATAATATTAGCCTAAGTAGGCAAGATGTTAAGACCAAAAACGGAGTTTCTATGTCATCTTTTGTAAAATGAAGCAGTGAAGTTATGTCCATTTAGAGTTCTACAAATGATGTTACAGGGAATATACTCGTATAAAGGGTACAAAAATAATATTTTCATACCATTTATTCTTCCACAATTTTTCTAAAGTATAATTTGATTGCCTTATAGTGACAATAACGTATTAGAACTACAGTCGTAGAAGTGTCCATTTGTCCGTACATCCTTCTGTACGAGATGGCATATGACCAATTTCTTGATATTGACCAAACCTCACAAGATATTATGAGAAAAGAAGAGAACATATCGAATAAGAACCCTTTTGTATTGTTAGTGTATTGATTTGCCTTTCATAAAGAATGAAAGTTCATGAAGATGCGTTTGTCCGTCTGTGTGTGATTAGCATTATAGCAGACCCTTATTTTCAGTCTATAAATCTGTTGAAAACACCCGATTATTTTGGTAAGTTTGACAGGATGTGTAGATAAAGATTAGGCTCGTTTACCGACAACTGTTTCATGATAATAAATGTTTATCGAAACTCAATAATTCTATGTAAGAATCATCATTTTTTAATCGTCCATATGTCTGTACTTGTGTCCTTCCGTTATCGGGAAGCGCTTATATGGTAATATTTTTACTAAGATTGGGAAAGTATTAAGGGAAAAGAAGGTACACTATTAACTTTCAATTAATGTTATTTTAGGGTCTCATTTAATATACATAAGGATGATATCGTATCGTTACTTTGTAGTCGTATGTCCGTCTGTATGAGGCGTTATTCGTGACCCCGTTTTTCACGCCTAAAAGTCTTAAAAGGCGGGGAAAATGTGATATTTAACGTATGTTCGACACTCTCTGTAGACAGTTGTTATGCTTCTTTTCCTAAAACGTTTATGTATTCGGTTAGGGGAATCCCCGCTGAAGACGATAATAAGTGATATTTTACCATTATCTTTGCTCGTCTGTCCGTACGAGAGAGTGTCCGTGACGATGGTTTTGGAAAACTGAAAAATGGATAGTAGGTGGTCGTACGGACAGACGTCCGGACAATGGACAAGGACTGATAATAAGTTAAAAATACCTTTTCGTAAGACACAAGATGTTCCACTGACATTTAGAAATATTTCCAGTTGACATATCTTATATTTCCACGTTATGACTCTTTTGGAAAATGAGGTAAAAGTATTAGAGTGATTTAGAAAATTTCCTTTTTTGGCGATTTCTCTTTAATGTTTAGTAGACAGTAACACACAGACGAACACATGTGAACATCGTTTTTTCTCAATTTTCTGTTAAATCTGCTAATATTTTAAGATGAAAATGGAGGTTGTATTGAGCAAAATGATTTTTTATGAATATTTTCCAACTTCTGAACCCGTATGTTACGGTATTTTGATCAAAGAAGTTAGGTGAGAAGATTGACTTGCAATGGGTTAAACTGTTTGATGGAAACAATTCCAACATATTATGATTATAGCCTAGGAAGTGAGCTATCAGAATATGAAATCATAGTAATACAGTTTGCAATATTGATAATGTTACAGTCGTTCAAAAAGGAGGAATGTTGGACGTTGTTCGTACAAGCCCGCATTTCTAAGGCGTTACAGAGTGTTTTTAAAGGAAGTTACAGACGGACGAAATGATAAAGGATACAACTGAGATGCAATAATGAAAATAATTTATGAAGCAATAAAAATCAAAATAGATACGATTTGTTCCGATACAAACTTTGGTCGATAGTCTGCTGTTCGAACTCGGGATGGAAAACAGGTTTCAGTGGTTGAAAATGTGCTTTTGCGTTATTGAATGGGCACTTTACCTAACACGTTGTGGATAAGACAACAATGTGACCTTGATATATGATGTAGGTAGTTGTTTTAGGTATGAATTTAGCCAAAACGATTAAACATCAGACTCTTTGTAAGTGAGCAATGGCTAGTTTGCAGCCTCAAGACACCTTAAATTAGCTCTTCAAAATACGATTTTCTGACTTTTTCAGCACCCATTTTCTCACTGTATTATAAACGTTTTAAATAGCTTTTTAAATGTCTGGAAGTAAGTTTTTTTTTCATAAGGATAACCCGGATACTCCGCAGCTAACGTTGCGTGTTGCGTCCACACCTACCTCCACTGCGCGGCTACGGGTGCTATCGAATAGACTGTTCACTTCCAACATGTACAGAAAGCCTAGTATTCAATTTAGTGTTCATATTGACAGGGTTATTAAATAGCGTCCCAAAAATATTAACAATTGGCATCAATATTCCAAAAGATCAAACATGGTCGTTGATTGTGTTTTCGGTCGGATTACGGTCGGACTAGACTATGAATGTGTGTTATTATCAAGTTTGGAAACATGTGAGAAAAGTCGAAATGATATCCATTGAAAAAAAAACTCTTTATATCGTTATTCCATTATCATTTTATATCAGCAAAAGCTGCGTTCGTATATTTGTATGTAATGAGCAATATAGCAGACCATTATTTTCAGTCTATAAATTAGTTGAAAACACCCAATTTATTGGGAAAGTTGGACAGGGTGTGTAGAACGAGGCTGGGCTCGTTTTCCTACATCTGTTCATTGTATTATAGGTTAATCCTTAAGCAATGGTTTTTATCTAAGAATAGTAATTTTCCAATATTTCGTCCGTTCAAACATCTGTCCGTGCGTGGTTGAATAGCGCCTAAATTGTAATATTAACCAAGTTAGGGAAAGTATGTAGGAAAGGAAGGTACGAAAAAGAGTTACATCCTCTTTCATTCCAAAGTCTTATTCAATATCAGCGAGGAAAATGTATCATTACGACAGTGTGACGTGTGTTCGTGTATCCATCTGTAAGAGGCGTGTATTGTGATCCCTATTTTCCCACGTGGAAGAATTGGTATGGCGGGAAAAGTGTGGTATTTTACATATGTTTGGCATCATCTGTAGTCAGTTATAAGTTTTGTTTTCTGTAGATATATTTCCATAAGAGACAACCTAGCAGAAGACGATGAAATGCGACATATAACCATGTCTTTGTTAGTCTGTCCCTACGAGAGAGTGTCCTTGACGTGCTTTATGGAAATTTGAAAAATTGATTTGGGCTGGTCGTACAGACAGACATACGGACAATGGAAAAAGAATGATGATGATTTCAAAACACCTTGTCGTAAATAACAAGATTTTGTACAAACATTGAAACGTTATTTTGAGTTGAAATTCATTATTGAGTATCAATTCATTTGAAAATGAGGTAAACGTGTGTGTAAAATTACCGATATTTAGCGATTTTTCTTTTTTAAAATATGTTTTTTTTAAGACAGACAGAAAGACATGTTTGATTTTTTTTCTCAACTTTCTGATACATTGCCTACATTTTAAGATAAGGACGGGGCTGTAAAGTAAAAACTGCTTTTTATGAATATTTTCCGGCCCGTGAATCCGAATTTTGGGGTATTTTAAGAAAAGAATTTGGGTGAGAAGATTGACTGACAATTGGTTAAACGCTTTGATGGAAACAATTCAAATAAACATTTATTGGAGTCCGTGTAATTGGCAGAAAACCAGAATACGAAGTACAATAGTAAAGTTTGCAATATTAAAGATTTAACAGCTGTTTTAAAAAAGAAGCATTGGACTTTGTTTGTACTTACAAAGCATTACTGAGGCGTTTAAGACTGATTTTGAAGCGACGTACTGATGGACGCCTAGATGTTTGATACAGGTTAAAAAAATGAAAAACGAAATTATTCTAATAGCATACACTTTAAGGCTGTATTTAAGGTAACTTTGCTGTCGATACGTGCCTTATTAATGATTTGATAAGAGTTCGAAAAAGGAAAAACCGGGGGGGGGGAGGGTAGATTGGCGGGAAAAGTAAAAGTGCCGTTTTAGACGATTTCGTGTCAATTAAAGTTGTTTCTAGATTTACCCAAGAGTATACATGTACATTCTTCAGATTCATAAATTTCGCCATTTTATAGAAATTTGATTGAAACATGGATGAACTTAAATCAAACAATTAAAACCAATCTAGATACTACAACTAACTTCAGAGATAAACGTAAACAAAATATATGGAGGAATCGTTATATTAAACACAATGGAAAATGCCTCTTTTGTAAGGCCTTGATAGAGACTAGTTTTATATTCATTGACGATATTGTCGACAAAGGCAAAATAAAATCTGAATATATACTACCTAAACTATTAAATAAGGCAAATTGTATCTCAGAACTTAATACTTTAAAACAGTCTTTGCCAATAGCCTGGAAACACCTTCTGAATTCAAACCAAACGTGCAAAACGAAAATGAAAACCACCCTCAGTATTAACATAAATAACATAAATATTAATGATACATCTTATAAATACATATATAACTTATACATAAAAGATAAGTTCGAACGTCCAAATGTGCACGATCATTGTGAAAGAATATTCAACAAAAATATCAATTGGATTTCATTTTATTTCTTTATGAATAAAATAAACCAAGACAATCGTATAAAGCAATTTAAATATAAAACTATTCACAGAATCTTAGCAACTTACGAAAATCTTTTTAAGTGGAAAATAGCATATGGAATATGCCTTCTCTGTAACGAATTCGAAGATTACGAACATATTTCTATTCGTTTTGAATATCTTGACTTATTTTGGTCTTCCATTGAAAAAGCATTAAGAAGATGTGGCTATCATATATCATTTAAAAACTTAGAACATTTGATTTTTGGTTATAGAATCATCATGTTAATATTCTTTTAAAAAGTATCTCCTAGTCAATTTCTCGGTATTGAGTACGTTTGACAATATATTGTGAAAAAAGTAGAAGGTCTATTCAATAAAAACCTATATATTCATTAAGATTAGGAACATATGTAAAGAGTAACGTGCAATCGGTTCCAATATGAACTCTGGTCTGGTACTTACAAAGCAGTTTTGAAGCGTTTTAGACTGATTTTGAAGCGCCGTACTGACGGACGCCTAGATGTTGGATACAGGTAGAAAAAGAAAAAAGAAATTTTAACAGCAAACACTTTAAGGCTGTATTAAAGGCAAGTTTGCTATCGATACGTGCCTTATTAATGATTTGATAAGACTTTGAATAAGGGAAAACGGGGTGAGAATTGGCGGGAAAATGGCCGTTTTAGACAATTTCGTGTCAATTAAAGCTGTTTCTAGGACAGACAGGCAGACGAACGCTATAAAGCTTAATTTGTCTTGATAGTCAGGATAGACAGGTATTATCAAAGACTGGTTTTGTAAATTCAAGCGTTAAATCCTTATTTTTTATGAATTGTTTTCGCTGCTGTTTGCAGAATTTGTGATATTTTGTGTCCCTAGACCAGGGGTCGAAAGTTCGACTCGCAATGTTTCTAAACCTTTGATGTGAATGTTTCAAACATATTGAATCTTTAGAGTAGGCAATGGACTATCAGAATCTGAAAGAATAATGTTGAATTTTGCATTGCTTTATATTTCATTGGTGTTTGAATATAGGCGAAAATGGACGTATAATGCAAAAATAATTCCACCAAAACCTTAATTACTTTTCTACTAAAACTGTTATTTTCACGAAATTTTCTTTTTATAGTAGTATGTACACTGTTGTAACAGAACGTAAAAGGGTCAAGGGGAATTTTTGGGTTTTAAGAGGTTAAATAGAAGAAATATGGGTGAGGGACCAAGTGTTGAGGGTAAGTCGAACATAGAAAATGGCCGCTGAAGAGAAGAACTTGACTAAAATGCATGAAAACGATCTGAGATATAATTATGACCTTACTAGGCAAGTTTTAAGACCAAAATAGAGTTTCTGTTTCTTTGTTTAGAGAAGCACCTAAGTTATGACCATTTTGACTTCTACCAATGGTCTTATAGGTTATATGTAGGTGGGTACAAATACCTTTTTATTCATGCCATTTTTTCCTGATTTTTTTTCAATAATATTTTAGATTAGCCTAATATTAACAAAACCACATATACATCAAAGTCGAACAAGTGTCCATCTGTCCGTTCAGCCGTCCGTGCGAGGTAACATGACAATTTCTCGGTATTGTCCAAGTTTGACAAGTTATTGTGAGAAAAGTAAGTTCTATTCAATAAAATCCTATATATTAATTAAGATTACGGACATATGTAGAGAGTAACGTGCGATAGGTTCCGATATGAGCTCTGGTTTGGTGCCAGCAGATTGTCGAATTAGGGTTGGAAAACTGGTTTTTATGAGTCGATAATGATGCATTTTTGTTATTGTATGGGAATTCTAACCCATCGTCGATGAGATAGTTGTCTGATATTGATATACGTTGTAGGTACATGTCCTTGGTATGATCTTAGCCTAAGAGACTGATCATCAGACCCTCGATAAGTGAGCAATTGCTAGTTTGCCGCCCAAGACCAATAAATTTAGACCATCAAACTACGATATTTTTACTATGTTCAGCACCTATTTTCTCATTTTAATACCGCTCTCTCAGAGCGCGCAGCGCTCGGAGAGCGGATAACGGTAACATACGTACGAGTAACAAGTTATGTTAACACCGGTTATACCATTAGCAAAAAAAACATGTGGCTTCCGGTAAATCTATAGGAGAAAACTCGGGTTTGCTTCGGGTGTTTCCGGCAAAGCCGGAAACACTCGAAGTCTTATTCGGCATGTGTCCGGCGAAGCCGGACACATCCCGATTGCATTCGGATCGTCTTCGAGTAAAAACGGAATGGACTGGTTTTACATAAATTCATTGCCGCTCATTGAGTTTATTTCCGCCAATCATGAATGAACCATAAACCATTCTATCGAAAAACAAAACAGAACAACAGGATCGGCGCCTACGCTACAAACTTTAAATTGGACACAGTGTTCAACTCCTTGAAAGGACAACGTATCGCCGGTTGTAGGTAAGAGAACTTTTTGTACTCTTTCATTTCGTTATAAAACATTATATCTAAATAGACCATTTTCACAAAAATTCGTCATAGAAAAATCGAGAAGGCGAGCCCTCGTCACGCCTCGCCGAAGATGCTTCCTCTAAACAAACATCCATCTGAAAAGAAACTTCTCCCTTTTCAGTAGAACTACAGCATGCATTTTTTAGTATTACAGTACATGTTCCCTTCAGTACTAGGCTAGAAAGTGTGTGTTGCCCACAACACTCCACGGTGAAATAAGTGTTCACCTTCTATCGATTCGGTGATTACACCCTTCAGTTTGGCATAATCTAATGTTTATGTAGACGGTCTATGACATTTTCGCGGTTTGTAAGGAAAGCATTAGGTACACATCGTGTTGTATATGGAATACACTATTATGCTGACCAATAAAGCAACGATGTCAACTCGTCAGTTGCTGACATGGATCATTTGTTATTGTTGGAGCTTTTAAATTGATTTCAAGACTTTCTTGACAATTTAATAGCGTTAGGGGCCGATAGTTTAAATAACAATGACAGCGTGAATTTCCTTTTCAAAAAATGAATTACCATGTAAAGTATTTGGTTATATATGTCACCTTATTCGTTTGACAGTATTTTATCTTACTTGATTCAAGTGATAGTATTATTTCCAAACATTGAATTATTCTTGCAATTGATAATTTTGGCCCAAGGGTTTATGGAAATAGATCCCTTAGTTTTTTTTTATTTAACAGAATGCATGATGGTTGGGAATATGACGATTTCAAACAAGCTTCAAAAGAAGAGATGATGCAGACCTGCATAAACATTGACTCTGTTTTATAATACAAGTAAGTACATAGTCTTTCTCTGGCCACTTTGAACTTTTCAAACATAAGTGTCATAAACATAGAAGATAGCTTTTGAAAGCAATATAACAAAGAAGCTATCTCTCAAATGTCAAAGCAGTTCTTCTCTTTAATTCAAACATCTCTCATTAGATTATACTATAGATAACAATGCCAGCATGAATTTCCTTTTACAAAAATTAAATACCCTGTAAAGTACTTGGTAATATATGCAACCTTATTCGTTTGGTAGTATCTTATTTTACTTGATTCCAATGATAATATAATTCCCAAACATTGAATTTTTCTTGCAAGTGAGAATTTTGGACCAAAGGTTTAGGGTAATAGATGACTTAGTTGTGATTTCTTTATTTTACAGAATGCATGATGGTTGGAAATATGACAATTTCAAACAAGCTTCCAAAGAAAAGATGATGCAGACCTGTATGAACATTGACTCTGTTTTATAGTACAAGTAAGTAGATCTACATGTATAGTCTTTCTCACATCCCTTTGAACTTTATAAACATAAATGTCATAAACATAAAAGATAGTGGTGAAAGTGGTGGACTCAGAACTTAGGAGTGGGGGGGGGGGGGCAGGGGCCAGTCCCACCAAGACCTCTTGTTTTGTGGGAATGGCCTTTGGCAAGTCACTTCAGAGCCCTAGCCTAGTACTTGGGTATCCAGGAAAGCTGCTCCAGAACTGAAAAATGTAGGTACGGCACTGATGGCGAGGACCCATATAGGACCTATGTCAGTTAATGACTAATATAAATCTAATTATAACAAAGGAGCAATCTCTCAAATGTCAAAGTGGTTATTCTCTCTAATTCAAACGTCTCTGATTAGATTATAGCATAATTACATAAAATGATATGCAGCACAGTATTCAGGAAACAAGCAAGTTTGACAGGTTGGAATTCTTAAAATGTCCTCCTTTTATTTTTTTGTTTTTAAAATATATATATATATATATATATATATATAGATATATATATAAAAGTTGATGAATTTGGTGTTACTCACAATTTGTAAATGACTTTTCCTTTTTTATTTTTTTGAAAACCTTGGTTTGAAAGAGAATGAATCAAGACAGGTTGAAATATAGATTTTTTCATCAATCAGTTCTTTTTTTCCTGTCAGATTACTGCTTCAATTGATAAACAAGGGGAAATAATTATTTCCAATGTTACCAATTAAGAATGATCAGTCGGGGCCTCCGTGGCCTAATGGTTAGAGTACAGAACTTGAAATAACATGGCCCCTCTCCGCGTGGGTTCAAATCCTGAGAGGAATATGGATTTTCGTATCTCCCAACTGACTTATGGAATGCCGATGGCTCTATCCGCCTTGACCAGCCCTTATGGACAGTTAAGTATAGGGCCTTCCTCCATCATTAAGAGTCGGGCATCGCTACATAACTGAAATAATGTTGATGTGATGTAAAACTCATATAAAAAAAAAGCATAAACAGTCAGTTCAATGTGGCCAGTATTGACAAAAGATTGATAATTTTTAATTTTCTCATTTAACAGCCAAATCTGATGACTACCTGGCAGAGTAAGGAGTGGGTAACAACAACAAAATATTCAGTGGTGGAGGATCACATGGATTTGATGATAATCAAAAACAGATGAAGATTTACATGGACATACCATAAACCTATATGTTTGATTTGTGAAAAGTTTTTAAGCTTACCTTTCTCCTCAAAAGACCTACTTTATGAAGAAAGAAATAACATTCACAATGATATATCATATTTAATGGATAGTGTTTAGTGTTAGTTGGTACTGACAACATCAAAGGGCAATAATATAGAAAAATTGTGATGGACTATGGAATATTCTATAATGATAACATTTTTCTTATCTTTTCTTTATCTTTTGTTTTCAAAAAGCCTTCAAAAACCCAACTCAATCAAATAAATGAGACAAAAGGAATACCAATACTTTGTTAAAGCTGCAAAGTAAGCCTGCAGCAGACCAATGGGAGACAGTAACTTGAGTGATTACTTCAATTTCTTTTCTAACTGTTGCATGTGTATGAAGTAACCAAAAATGAGAGTTAAATATGCATACATCAATGTTAAATTATGTTTTATTCTTTCTCTTTTAGTATTTAAGGTAAAACTTTTAATACTCAACACAATTTAAACCAATTATCACAAAGGAAAACAGGCTCAGAGAGAAAATTTTCCTTGTCACAATTGCTTTTATTTATTTGATATAGAAATTTTAATTAATATCTGTTATTGCTTTAAATTTGAAACAACATTTTGTAAAAAATTGGATAAACGTCTTAATGATGTATATCTTAGAATATTTTCTAATATTTTTTACTTGAAAAAGTTGATCACAAATGTTTCTTTCATATTTTCCAACTATAAGGATTATTTTCTATTCAAATGATGAAGGCCAGGGAACTGGTGATGTGGTGAATGAAAATATCAAGCTGTGGCTTTATTTTTTCAACCAATTTGTTAAAGCAAGGAATTAGAACACATGGACTAACCCTGCCTTCTGGTTAACACCCTTAAATTATATTAATCATTTATTGCATACAGTACTCTTTTTAAGTTCTTTAATAGATAAAAAATACATATAAAAAAGCAGTGTTCTATGTGAGAACAAAGGTTAATAAAATATTAATGAAAAATGATAGAATCTTTTTCTTTTATTTTAAAGTTAAACAAAAAACCATTTGGCTACAACAAAGCTATTTGTTGTATTTGAATGATCCTTTGGAGATCTGCTAAGCAATTTATTTGGGGTTTCCTTATCTACAGTAAAGAAAAATTCAAACAAATACCTGATTGGCTTTCTATATGATGTAATTTAGTTACCTAAGACTGTACAAGCAGATGAGTATGTTGTTGAATATTGTCTGATACTATTAACCCAAATGACCCTTCATCACCAAATGACATGTTGTTGGTTCTCAAGATGATTTAACCCTTTCCCAAACAACAAATTCTTGACTGTACCAAATTGATTGAGTTTGCAGATGACATTTTAAAATGTGATGAAATTGGAAAATAATCTTCTGATAGGCCAGAAAACATTGCTGGTAAAGGAAAAATTGCTCGTCACGGACAATTTCTCCTTTTCCCTCAATGTTTTCTAAAGTCGTCTGCAACAAAGTGGTCAAATGTCATTATTGTTTGAGAAAGGGTTAAACCAGTACTTACAACACATAATTTTGTGAAGAAAATTCTATGATTTCATGCAGAGACAGACTTGTGGTTCAAATATTGTAATTTGGTCGTTCTGACATTGCATGAGCAGTTTGTTCTTACATGATGAATGTCTCATTATTGATGAAAGGCCCTCATACATAGCCCAAGCAAGCTAAACTTATACCCATATAAAACATACACCATCAAAAAAGTTTACCAGGAGTCTGCAAGGAGACATATCGTTTTACTGAGACATTATCTAAATGTGACAAAGATGACAGCTTTGTTACAAAATGAGTATTTGCTCCCCAAAGTAAGCCAATTCTTATACTTCCGCAAAGTTGTACTCTGAATTTAGATTGAAACACATATTCATTAATATGTAAGTTTTTTTCCACAAAATCCATGCCATTGAGTTGAGAGAGCGGTCTAGAGGCAATGCCTTAGTTCATATTATAAGTTGATACTTATGGAAAGAACATATCATTTTAGACATTGTTCATTACTACGAATCCATAAACAGCTGTAAAACATATTTTGATACGAGCAATGGTTAAGTGCTGTTTCGGGTTCAAATTCTGGTCTTAAATTTAAGGGAAATAGGTCGTCATGCAAACTCTTGAGACAGTATGAACGGCATTGGATAAGACTGATGTCTGATCTCAATATATTTTGTAGGTACATACACTGGGAATAATACGTAACAAGATGGTTGGTCGATGGACCCTTCGTCCGTGAGCAATGGCTAGTTTGCGGCGTGATCAAACCAAGGCAAAATGGACCATCAATATACTTTGTTTTTGTGTATTTATCTTTTATTCAAACTCCATATGAGCATGGGATTATTTTTGCACAATATCTATATAAAATATCAGTTAAACGTTGTACTAACAAAAACATATGGGAACAAGTGTCCGTATACAGTACCCGTCCGTACGAGGTGGCGTGTGGTCAATTTCTTGATATTGACTGTTTTCTGACCAATTTGAAAGACAAAATCACCAGCATCAGACGACGTTTAGATTTATTAACACCTATGGTATAGCAGAATCTTTACTTTTCTTGCAATGGTTCCAACCCTTGTGTTATGCCATTCATAGACTCGTAGAACTATCATATATGATGAATAAGTTTTATACTTTTAGGCAAAAAGTACATGGATAAGTGTAAGCTGTATAAACCCCCATCTATTAAAATAGTTGGGCATTATAACAGAGTCTGGTTCTACATACAAAGGTCAGCGGAAATGTACAATAACCCTTGTCGCATATGTTTCACACAAGAATAAATGTTAAAAACAAGCTTGTATAATTTAAAAAAAGGAAAAATTGCAGAGAAATAGACAAAAACGTCATCTTTTTTTTAATTTGACAGGCCTGTTTGTGGGTAGTTGTACACCTTTCATTCTCCATTCCAGGTACCAATGAGACAATCAACTTTGAGCCAATTAACAAAACTTCAAGTTGTTGAAAACTCAAATAAATTATATTTCAATGCATTCTGTTCCTACATTGATTTAAAGTCGAATGATCGACACAAAATGTCATAGTTGTAGGTACCTGAAGAAGGATATGGTTTAATGAGTCGAAAATGTGCGATTGTTCGATGTTTTAGGGAAATTGCAACCCTTGGCAGATGAGACAATTGCCTGATATTAGTATACATGTATATTGTAGGGACTTGTCCTAGTAGGATTCTAGCACAAACGGCTGATCATCAGACTCTCAGAATGTGAGCATTGGCTGGTATGCTGCTCAAGGCCTTCAAAAAGAGCCCTTAAAAATAAAACATTTTTACTATTTTCAGCACCTTTTTTCATTTAACTATGCTTTGATACTTATTAAAACTGCATATCTTTAGAGCCACATTTCTTGTCTGCAAATTCATTTAAACACATTTTTGACACGAAGCGCTGTTCGGGGTTCAAATATGGACCGTAAATGAAAGGTAAATAGGCCCCAAACAAAACTCTTGAGACATTATGAACCGCAGTGGATGAGACTTTTGTCTGATGTTGTAGGTACGTTATGTAGGTACGATTATAACTTAGACTTATAATCATGCCCTTTGTACGTGAGCAATGGCTAGTTTGCTGGCTCAAGACCCCTTAAATTAACATTTGAAAACACGACTATTTTTAACACCCATCTTTCCTTTAATCATCAAAAGATACTTATGAAAACTACATATTTTTGTAAACATGGTTCTTGACTACGTTCTATTGACATACTTACGATACGAGTATTGGCTAAGCGTTGTTCGGGGTTCAAACATGGGACGTAAATTAAAGGGAAATATGCCTTCATACAAACTCTTGAGACAGAATGTACCCCAATTGAAAAGCCTGGCGTCATATCTTTATATATGTTGTATGTACATATACTGAGTATAATAATTGGCAAGTAAGTTGTTCGTTGGCCGCTCAATCTATGAACAAGGGTTATTTATATCATTTTGTCATATTTAACACTTTTCAGTACGGCATAATCAGGATTGTCTATCGGTAACGATTCCGTGGCGTAACCGCTACATAGTGCCTAGTAGAAAGGTAGGAATCTCAGAGTGGGCAATGCAATGCAAGTCAGAATAATTAAAAGAATGTGCATAACAAAACAATATAATTAAGGCAAAAATATGTAAATTATACATATACACTATCTCAATTTATGGGCACCACCTACTTAACATGCTTACATTGCCTCATATATATATCATCCATGTACTTTGAAAAGGATATTGGGTATCAATTGAATCTTAGGGGCACCTTTATTCACAATGAATCGAGTAATGCCAATTCTTTTCTAACGTCCTTTCGACAACTATAAATCAATGATATTTAAATAAACTAGGGATCAAATTGACTTTTTGACATCAATGTCATAAAAAGATTCCCACTAAACTTTGTTGAAAAGAAGTTTGTCTTGATCAAAGATGAAACACTAAAAAGATCCAGATCAAGAGTTCTTTATTGCCTTAAACTATACAGTTTCTTTGGAAACAAACACCTGTATGTAGAAAAACAAGAAGCAAAAATATAAAAATAAGACACTTTATACATAGGTCCATGTGATCGTTCAGTTATCATAGCAGTCACTTAATAGACTAACTTTTTCAAATGTCTGGAAGTATAATTTTTCTATTAGGAAAGCCCAGACTGCGCGGAATGACTTTCTGTCTTAACTGTAAGACTGAACACTACCAACATTGTCGAAAAACGTTACATTCAAAAGCGTATGCATACGAGCTTGGTTATTAAATTGCGCCCCGAAACATTATTAAAAGTAGGCATCAACATTTATTTTAACAATAAAGAAATAACAATTATATATTATCAATACAGACCCTTTTGAAGAGTTAAACATTGTGACAAAAAATGGATATGTTTTATGATAAAGATCTAGTAGGAGGTGCGCTAAAACTAGAAACATGCTACGATCGGCTGTTTGGTAGATAAATGCTTTTTATATTTTCTTTTGGTACAGACGGAACGAAGAATTTAGGATTCCCATTAGATGAATGAAAACGGTAACTATAGTATTTTAAGCAAAAAATCGCGTTAAGTAGTACATGTGTAGTCAACTGTAAGTTAATATTGATGCAAATTCTGGTAACATGTCTTTAGATTATAGTCACCAGATTCCCCATCTTAGAATTACACATGGCTGACATATTTTAATTAAAAATCTTAACCAAATGCTATTAGAACTTCCGGTTTGCATGGATCATTGATGGATATTCCAGTTGTCAGATCAGAAGAAAAAGAGTAAAAGTTCAATTCGTCGATTGCAAGCTCCAAGCGGGTCTTTACAGTTAACCACCGAATAGAACTCTGTTATATCCTACCATGTTTGTCTATTCGCTTGTCTTACAAAAATCTTAAGTGCAGAAATTAACGACAAAGGGAGATTTTCAGAGGAGTTTTTTACCCTTTCCCATCAATTGTACTGCAATGACCAATAAGAAATTAACGTTAAAGACACGCTTTAAGAGTAAAATTTAAAAAAAGTTGTTTCAGCTCTTATGTCTGCATCATACATGTACAAATGTGTGTCTGTCCGTAGGTGTACTCCAGATATGTCTAAAAAAAACCTCTCCATTCTACATACCTAGCAAGCTTGGACATGATCGGACCACTTTGAACAGATTTCGATTTTGCATTGAATTATAGAGGGAAACTTGGAATGGCTGTTTTTCCATTTCTGAGCACGAGTCCCGGGAAAACGCGATAGTTTCTGTCTCGGGATACTTCACTTTATATACCTAGCGAGTTTTGTCGAGATCGGACTTCTATTAACAGATTTCGATTTTGGATTGTATTATAGAGGGAAACTTGGCACGGATGCTTTTCCACTTCTGAGCACGAGTTCCGGGAAAACTCGAAATTTTCTGTCTCGGGATACTTCACTCTATATACCCAGCGAATTTGGTCAAGATCAGACCTCTATTAACAGATTTCGATTTTGCGTTGAATTATAGAGTGAAACTTGGAACAGCTGCTTTTCCGATTCTAGAAAAGAATTCCGGGAAAAATCAATATTTTCTCTCTCGGGATACTTTACTCTACATACCCAGCGAGTTTGGTTGTGGTCGGACTTCTTTTTACATATTTCGATTTTGCATTGAATTAAAGAGGGAAACTTGGAACGGCTGCTTTTCTACTTCTGAGCACGAGTCCCGGGGAAACGCGATAGTTTCTGTCTCGGTAAACTTCCCTCTACATACCCAGTGAATTTTGTTGAGATCAGACTTCTATTAACATATTTCGATTAAGCATTGAATTATAGAGGGAAACGTGAAACGGCCGCTTTTCCACTTCTGAGCACGAGCCCCAGGGAAACTCGATATTTTCTGTCTCGGGATACTTCACTCTACATACCAAGCGGGTTTGGTCGAGATCGGACTTCTATTAACAGACTTCGATTTTGCATTGAATTTTAGAAGGAAACTTGGAACGGCTGCTCATGCTCTACTTCTGAGCACGAGTTCCGGGAAAACTCGATATTTTCTGTCTTGGTATACTTCCCTCTACATACCCAACGGACTTTGTCGAGATAGGATATCTATTAACAGATTTCGATTTTTCATTGAATTATAGAGGGAA
Source organism: Cerastoderma edule (assembly GCA_947846245.1). NCBI lineage: Eukaryota > Metazoa > Mollusca > Bivalvia > Cardiida > Cardiidae > Cerastoderma > Cerastoderma edule. Next base: position 14,977,440 of record OX401409.1, on the reverse strand, counting down.
ACTTGAAACGGCTGCTTTTCTTCTCCTGAGCACGAGTCCCGGGAAAACGCGAAAGTTTCTGTCTCGGGATACTTCATTCTATATACCCAGCGAATTTGACGTCATCCAACAAGGCTATAATTCCGAAATCGTTTGGTGACCTTATTACAAAATGAACCGCCGTGGGAAGAACTGACATCTGGACTTTTCCTATACTCGTCAATATTTTAAAAAGATGATCATAATATACTGTATGCTATGTATTTTTTATTCAAACTTTATAACTGAAAGATAATGGGTGGTCATTCATAAAGGTTTAGAGACACCACAATCGTATTTAATAGGAAATGGTATGCACTATTTTTTTCCTTGACCAAATATTACTATTTTTAGGCCCATTAACAAGCCAAATAAGGAGGTCATGTGACATGAGTCGTCCGATCACATGAAAGAAAGCCCCTCCTCATTTCCATCTTACCGCGATACAAGTTGGGAAAACCCTTGGGCATCTAGAAACTAAAACGTTACATGCATGACTTGCAATCAGTCGGCGACTTAATTTCGTGATAGAACATAATAAATTATGTATCATTTTGATTGAAATTTCCCATCCCGGTCCCCGAAGTTTTAAACACTATTTTACTAAGTGAGGTGCAATTGACATCGGCCCTTCTATCAGTTTTGAAAGAATTAGCCCCGAGTTTTCAGGGTTTCCTTTCGAAAATATAGCGATATTGACCTACATATGTCTCTCGGTGTAAATCGTGTTGGACGTCCGATCGTGTTTGCTTCGCATTGTCTTGGAAGGAGCTATGTTCCACATAAACGGTAAGTAAAATGATATTTCATTGATTTGCATGGTTACTTTTGCTTTCATCATCGAAATCATTGTTAACTTTCTGTTTAAATGCGTTACGAAAATGACCGGAAATTGTCGATAACCTGTCAATCATCAATGTTTGCTGCTATCTTTGTTTACCTCATACATGTTTGCAAATTAATCTAGTCTTCGGCATTCAACACAAGATACTTGAAATAAATTCAGTCTTCGATACAATAAAGCATACCGTAATTCATTGTGTCACTCCGGTGAGAAGGTATGACGCTTGTACTAAATGTTAGTCTTGAATAATTTCGTTTAGGTCTAACGATTTCTTTTAGAAAAGAGCCATTGAACATAAACAGGATAATATTAGTCATTTCAACAAGTAAGAATATCTTTCACTGGGTCCTTCTTTCACTAAGTTTATTCTGCTTGTAAACATTATGCATTCTTGTAATAAGTAATGGGTCTACGATAAAGTACTCATTGTAGTCATTGCTGAAAACATAAATCAAATAAGGGAAAACAAAACCAGGGAGCTATAGAATCCTAAGGATTATATGTGAACAATGTTCACAACCGGCTCAAAAAAAAATTTATATGAACTCTATGATATTGTCATAGTATTTGTAATGCGTACCTGTATAGCTCTTACTCAAAGGGAAGTGACCATTGAATCACTCACCACAGAAAAAAAAAGTTACAGACAGTGACTAAGTATCTTTCCTTCAAATGGTTTATTTTGTAAACAATGATCTTATTTTGAATTATCCATTGGTGGTTGTGGTCTTTTAAGGACTAAAGTGCCATGATAGTAATATACGGTAGTTATTTGATATTGACAATTATTGTCACCAAATCGAAGATAATTTTAAATTTCTTAACTTGCTGAAATCTGGTAATTTTGTTAATCCCTAAGATGATCAGACAAACGTGACAGCTCACTTCACGTTATTTAACGAAAGCACAGGGTTTAAGCATCTGATAAGTAAAGATATGGTAAATAGTCTTTGGTTTAGCGACAAGGATTGTCAATACCAATTTTTTTACGTTTGTTTTTACGTTTGTAACTCCAAATAGACACATCTCTGAGAGAGCATCTTTAACAGCTTAGTAAGTGGTTGCAGTGGAAACTTTGTTACTTGAGTTCAATCCACATTGTTGCAGCTGGGTTTGGAAAGGTTAAAACATTTAAAAGACTGCCGAAAAGTAAGATGAGCTATGCCTTTTTTGTCTAAATTGCTTAAAGGTTTATCAATCAAGTATAAATGTCCTCAGTAGCATTTTATGCTTTCTTATGCAAATCACTATCAAAAATTAATTTCTCTGTTTCAAATTGCTCATACCTGATTATAATGATAAAAGTTTGTCTATGTTATAGGGTGCTATGTTTGAAACTTAGTGCTTTTTTCCAGTAACAAATGTTTAGTCCTTATAGCAGAATTATGATTTTACATCACAGATAAAAAGAATTGTCTTCTGGAAGATAAAGGGGTCATTCAATACAAGAGTGTATAGTGAAACTAACAGAAACCATGACTGACAGTGAGCAAACAGTGAAGGCAGTATGATGCACCACTAATCCACTTCTATTAACAGTTGGATTGGAGAAACAGATGCAGAGGTATATTGAAATCCATTTAATATTTTGATTGAATGACCTGTACATATTTGTCCTGTCTGTTATCAAGTAATGTAAGTTACTTCAGCTTCAAAGCGTAAGAAAAAGCAAAACTCAAAGAGGCAATATAAACAATTCTTAAAGAAACTGATCACTCATTCTAACAAAGGGGTGACAAATGCTTTCATAATGCATTCATGCAATATAAGGGAGATTTACATTCACATATATTTAAAAATAAATGCTATGGTGGCATTTGAAAGTTGCATGAAAAAATGCCTGTCCTGGTAAAATATGTCCTGATTTAGGCATGTATGGACAAACATAAACCATTTTCTGGCAACAAAATAATGCGTTAATGTGAAGACAGGTATCCATTGAATATGCGAATCTGAATTTCTTTTAAACAAAGTAAAATTTTGAATTAACCATCATGACTTATTCATGTTTTCAATCTGCCAATCATTTACAAATCCTACACCAAACAGCCACCTAGGTACAGCCGAATTATGATTTCTTTCTTTCTATATTCTTATGCTAAGTTTATCTAACAAGTTCCCTAGCTGTAGTATAACTTATATTTCTTTTCTTAACATTTTCAGATGTTAATCTAACTAACTGGTTCTCTACCTAGTTGTAGTATAACTTGTGTTCCATTACTGTAGTACAACTTATCATTATATTTCCTACATTTTCAGATGGTAAGCTTACCCAATTGGTTCCATACATAGCTGTAGTATAACTTATCTTTATCTTTCTCTTTCTAACATTTCAGATGGTAAGCTTACCCAACTGGTTCCCCAAGCCACATAGCCAGGCCTCTGGTATGGAGGTAGTCAGACTATCATTCCTGGGACCCATGTTTGCCTGGAGTGTATTTGCTGAGGACAATGTGAGTTTCAATTTTATTTTTTCTTGATGAAAAATGAAAATTAAGTTTAATTGGATTTTCCCCTACTTATACACTGTGATATGACTGAGACGTTGTTGAGAAAGCATTGATCCCATATGAACATGTTAAGGGTTCAATGCAAGACTATAGAAAGTGCTTCATGTTTATTAAGCACTTTACTATAGTAATGCATTGAACCATTGATGTTCTGCATTGTTATGTAACATCAGAATCACGTCCTTAATCCTTCACTCTATGATACCTCATTGTGTGGTATCTGTTGCAAAACACTTTTGAAACCATTGAGTCAAAAGTATAAGCTGCTTCTAACGATTGCTCTCAAATCATTAAGAACATATTTGTTTCTTGCCTTTTTCGGCTAATGTGATTATTTGAGCATGTAAAGAAAATTAAAAGATTTACTTAAATCAAGAACCTTAATGTTTAAAAAGACTGCAAGTCATGCTTAGATATTCAACAGACACTTTCTATGTGCATTGCATTGCAAGCTGGAATAAAGCAAGCTGGAATTATATTCTGTGTTAATTTTATATTTACTGTGGTTGATGAATTATAGATTGTCCATAGTAAAGGGGAAAAGGATAAATTTAATATCATATATAGTTCCATAGAAGTAGTGGTGACTAACAAGTTGTGCTCCAAAATTGAGCTTTGGTGTCATTAACAATCAATGATGTTAAATACCTATGCTGTTGGTATTTATATCAGATAATTTCTGTTTCAGACGAAGGTTGTAGAGAAGCATTTTGCATGCCTGTCCCACCAATTAACCCCAGACAATGTCAGACTTGTGTACCAGTATCTACAGCATAGAATGCAGTACCTCAGGGTAAGCATGTTTTACCCTCAGATCTATATCGGACTTAGCATATAGTGCTATGCAAAAGAGTTGAGACAGTGTATGTCCTATCACAACGACTAAGATATGACTTTGGATATGGTCTTTTTTTCTACCAATTCTCTCATATGGATTTAAAGTTAGATACAAATGAAGTAAAGAGCCATAACAATGAAAATGAGTGAAACAATTCTTTAAAACAAAACTATTGTGAAAAAAGGAGAAATTTGACTTATGAGGAATTTATCCTTTTGATGTTAATTATCATGATTGAGTAAATGTGGGACGTTTTGAATCAAGCTGTTATCACCTAATACAAAGAAGTATTATTACCTAATTCAAAGAAATGATCATCGTTTCTAGTGTGACAAGCACTGTCGATCATTAACTCTATTAAAAAGATAACCATAAGCGTAATTTAGAATGAATCATTTACGAGTCATCTAGTTTTCAACTGACACAAGTGACCATAATTACCATGCTGGACACATTTTGCTAATGTCATTAGGTAGTCCCTATTTAAGAAAAAAAATGGTTGAAAGTATAACATCCAAGACTATCCATAGCAAGAAAAAGAATTCAAGTATTCATTTTTTACAAGCCAGTATTTCGAGACAGCTCTTGAAGAAATGATAAATGAAAAAAAAAACCAGCTCATAACTAAAACTTGAAAAAAAAACACTGAATTTTTTCACCATTTTTCTCTCACCTTAGTGAGAATGTGTGTGAAACTAACAAAAAAACAGAATTATTTCCTTTACAAATTTATGTTTGTTTATATATGTATGTGCAATCAGTTAGACTCAATAATAGTTGATGGTATTTGATGTCATGTATGTTGCACTTCACCATCTAAATTTAAAAAAACATTTTTCATAGTACATGTAGATAAAACTCTGTATTCTCTACATATACATGATAGAAAGTTGTGAAGAAGCACTGTAGTGACTTTTGTGGTCTAATGGTAAAGGTGGTTGACTTTGTACCAAGGGATCCTATGCTAAAGTCCCTCTGGTTTCTTGGGAGTGTTTTTTGGCAAAGCACTTCAGACCCCATACCTAGTACTGGCTTCGGATATCCATGATATAAATGGAAATTGTTGACATGGCATTTAACACTTTAGAAAAAAGGTATTCATATCTAAATGTCATTTTCATCTATACTCTTTTATAGGTGTCCAAAAAACCATCAACAGTAGGAGGACCTTGGCAGTTCAGTGAAATTCAGAAATGATGAAGAAAATACACGGGAGTAGGATTGGAGAACCTTAAGGACTGCCATCTTAAAGTGTTTGGCTTGAAAAGATAATTAGTTTTATATCAAAGCCATCTGGTTTCTTTATCAGTTTTCCATTTGATAGTTTTGTGTTATGTTAAGGACAGCATGGAACAAGAGAATCACGTTTTTTCCTGGTATCATAGGGCACATGTATTATGAGTTGGCAACCAGCTCTTTCTTTGTTGTTCATAGAAACTGAATGTATAGCTCACAAGTAATATTTATTAAAAGGAAAGTACAAGAAGTAAAACCATTAAAGCTTTGTTTGAGAGGTGTTGTTTTGGGTCGTCAATTTAGGGTTTGAGTCTGATTTGTTATCCTATATATAAATATAATTACTTACTTTGTGAAGTAGGATTTTTTTCAGAATCAGTTTACCATCTTTTTAACGTTTTAAAATATGTAACATATGTAACGCTAGGAGAAAGCAAAGGGTGTTTTTTTAAATCTTGTAAATGTTAGTCATATGGCAGATATAACTCTGAAGAATACTGCAGAAGGTTAACAAACAATTCACAATGAATACATAGTATTTGCATTGGTGTCTCCTAATATTGAGAAAAAGCATTCTTTTGAAAATATGACTGGATAATTTGGATAAGAAAGAATCAAGGGAAAAGAAGTTATTAGATTTCATACAAGGTAGTTCACACAAAAAAACTTGTCGATACTCAAAAGGATGAAGTCAAAACGATGAAAGTCAACCATAGTCAATTAAACAACCAGAGGCCACAATTAAATAGAGAGACTGCCTCGAATTTCCCAATATAACTGATTCTTTTTTTAGTTTTATGAATTTTGACTTGAAATTTCTAGATATTTATTAATTTTGACATGTTACCAAATCATAATATGTAAAAAGTTAAAAAAAACAAACCTAAGTTTTGGTCCATAAGACTGATTTCTGCAGTCACTAACACTCATACGTATAAATATGCATAATAAAAACATAATTTTTTTGTAAAACTTGTTATTTTCAAGTCACTTAACAAAACACCTTCACACATGTTTGTCTCTGACTAATAAAAAGAGAAAGCTATTGAAAAATAAATACATTTAAATACTAATAAAACTATATTTGTTGTATTTGTCTCCTATTTGTTTTCCTCTTCATACTCATACGATTTTCTTATAATAAATATTCCAGCAACCAATATGGATGCATTTGGCAACTGTAGTATGATTTGTAGGGTCCTACGTGGCCTAATGTAAAACTCATAACCTTGATGTCCAAAGTCTGAACCTCACTAGCGTTTTTTTTCTTGGGATGTCCTTGAGATATTTGAAAGTTTTAAGTCTATTGCTGATGAAAGCAAGCAGTAAAGCAAATGAAATACTGTTGACATTGCTTTTAACCATTGCAGGATTATCATCCATTTGAATCATGTCATCCAACTTCAGTGCCTTCAGCACTTTGATTATCTACAGATTTCGATTTTGCATTCAATAATAGAGGAAAACTTGGAACGGTAGCTTTAACACTTCTGAGCGCTTTTCCCACTTCTGAGCACGAGTCCCGGGGATAAGCGATATTTTCTGTCTCGCGATACTTCTCTCTACATACCAAGCGAGTTTGGTCGAGATCAGACTTCTAATAACAGATTTCGATTGAGCATTGAATTATAGAGGGAAACTTGAAACGGCTGCTTTTCCACTTCTGAGAACGAGTCCTGGGGAAACGCCTTATTTTCTGTCTCGGGATACTTGAATCTACATACCCAGCGAGTTTGGTCGAGATCGGACTTACATTAACCTATTTCGATTAAGCATTGAATTATAGAGGGCAACGTGAAAGGGCTTCCTTACCACTTCTGGGCACGAGGCCCCGGGAAACTCAATATTTCCTGTCTTGGGACGGTCCCTTTTAAGTACCCAATGAGTTTGGTCGATCTCCAACCACTATCAACGGATTTCAATTTTGCAATGAGTTTAAGAGCAAAACTTCGAACGACTTTTCCACTTCTAGGCAAGAGTCCCGAGAAAACGAAATATTTTCTATCTTTGGACGCTCCATACTACATATCAAGCGAGTTTGGTCGAGATTGAACCACCATTAACGGATTTCGATTATGCATTTAGTTAGATAGGGAAGCTTGGAACGGCTGCTTTTCCGATTCTAGAAAAGAGTCCCTGGGAAACGTGATATTATCTGTCTCGGGACGCTTCCATCTTTATACCCAGCAAGTTTGGTCGAGAGCGGACAACTTTTGACAGATTTCGATTAAGCATTGAATAAAAGAGCGATACTCGGAACGGCTGATTTCCCTCTTCTAAACAAGAATCTCAGGAAAACATGATATTTTCTGTCTCGGAACGCATCCCTCTTTGTACCTAGCGAGTTTGGTCGAGATCGGACCACTTTTAAAAAATCTCCATTTATATTTTGAATAATAGTCCGAAATTTGAACCGGTTGATTTTCCATTTATAGACACGAGTCCCGGGAAAACGGAATAGTATATGTCTCGGGGCTCTTGTACCCAACAAGTTTGGTCGAGATCGGACCACTTCTGACGGATTTCAATTTTGCATTGAATTTAAGACTGAAACTTGGAATGACTGCTTTTCTACTTCTAGGTAAGAATCCCGAGAAAACGGGATTTTCTGTCTTTGAACGCTCCAAACGAGTTTGGCGAGATTAAACCATTATTAAAGGATTTCGATTGCATTTAATCAGATAAGGAAACTTGGAACGGCTGCTTTTCCACTTCTAGGCATGAGTTCCGAGGAAATGCGATATTTTCTGTCTCGGGACGCTCCCCTCTACTTACCAGCAAGTTTAGTCGAGGTCGGATCACTTTTAAACGATTCCGATTTTGCATTAAACTAAAGAGAAAAAAATTGGAACGACTGTTTTTCCACTTCTAGGCAAGTTATAGTGAAACACGATATTTTCTGTCTTAGTACTCTCTTTTCAAGGTACACAGCGAATTTGAGGTTTGCATTATCTTTGTTAACAGAATGCTTTTGAAATTACTTTTGGAATCAAAGATAACTTTACGACCGTAAGTAATAAAGTTAACATAAGACAATTATTTGGTTTAATTGCACGACTTAAAAGTATACAAACGAAAATCGTTCAAGGCGAGCAATTTGAGTGTTGCTCAATAAGATGATTAACGCATGATATGTACAAAACATAAATTAAGGCGGGCATATTGCTTTTTTATTAATTTCCTACAAAAGAGTCAATTCGTTTTAGATTATTTTCACATCAGTTGTAAATTTAATGGTTAGCAAAACAATATCACTTAAGGCGAACACATGGAGATTTAGTGATTTTCTTTTATATATCATTTAGGGCGAACAATCTAACTTATGGTATGTTATAAAACATCGTTGTTTCATAGTTTTATTTGTTAAAGACAATTCTCTAAAAACATGAGATTATTTGGTATAAATCTGAGACCAGAGGAATCAAGTTCGATTCCCTTCTGTAGCATATTTCTCCAGTGTAGTATCCTTGAGCAAGACACTATTTCCTAGCCCTGTTTTTGACAATTACCATTTAAGCCGAATATAACAGGAACATGTTGAAACAACTTTGAATCAAATTACGTATTATTGCTCGAACTCAACTTAGCTTGTTTCTTTAGTTCGTCTTTTTGCTGGAATAGAAATGAGGATTGGTTAAGTTAGATGTCTACATTAATTGCGAACAATTTGATTTATCTCTGTTATTACAGAGGTATACTACGGATATATATTGTATGCTGTCAGAATTATTGTATGAAAAAGTAACACAATCTTCCTGAATTAAGGAAGTATCAAAATTGATATCGCAAAGCACGAAAAGGTGAAATTACTTGCGGTTTATAGCTTGTGGCAAGTGACAGCTAAACGTAAATATCAGTTATCAAACTGAAAGTGTTAGTGTGAACAGATTTGATAATACTGGTTGCAGTTTTACACATCATTTCAGTCTTATCTGTTATACTCATTTGATACCAATTGATACTTAGTTATGGTCCGTTCATTCATGTTCAAGATTTGATCTACATTTATTACATTTATTTTTCAATATAACGCTGTGAATTTGGGGGTATCACCATGCTATTAAGCTAGTTCAATAATGTTGAAATCTGCGGAAAGGGATACGTGTATTAAAAAAGGCGTATGTAGCACCATGACAGATCTAATTATGTTAGAGCGTGCGGGTGTTGATATTTACGACATGTACCACTGTTCGGGGATTTTAGAGGAAAATATCCCCAATGATTACATTGAATGAATTTAAATAAAAAAAAGCAAGATACTGCTTAGACCTAAATCCTATATCCTCGACCCATTTTTGTTTGATGGAAATGATGTATGCATCCATGCGCATGCGTTGAAAACGTTTTTTTTTCGAAGACCCACGTGACAATGGTGTGTCAAAATTACCACCTCTTATTCTAAGATTAGACGTTGTTTACAAAAGTAACCCGTTTAAACGGTCTTAGATGTCTGCGATTTTCATCATCTAGATCTTCTTTGTATAGTTACGATCAGTGTTGGGAAGCTGTCGACAATCTAGTTCCATGTTATTCAGAAATCTGTGTTGTTCTTTTTACGGTAGAAGATGATTTATTTAAAAAGAAAATTAGTCCGAATGATCCAGACGTAGATATTGCATTCTACGTCGGAATGCGTTCGATGTAAAAGCGCGTCAAGCGGATATCGATTATAAGCGAAAGTGCATGTCGGGTAATATGTAGAAAGGGGGCGGAGTTAAAATGATAGGTAAATTCTGGCTGGAATATAATATTGGCTCCTTTTTCGTTTGGTAGAATAGATCTATTTTCATTAAAAATGAGATGACCTTTACCTCATATGAATTTTGTCAATTGCCAAATTATTGCAACAGTTGATTTCACTTGAATACGTAGATATTCATTCATTTAGTAAAAAGATTTGTGACTGACGTAAAACATATATATGTTCGAGGGGGCACTTCTCCGGGAGGGCACTTATCCGTGATCCAATATATACATATCAAGGGGAATATGTATCTGTTAAAATCTGTTGCAAAAATCTAGAAAATACTCAAACCATCAAAGAACTTTTTATGGAAACTTTTGCCAACAAAAACGCCTTTGGCTTATCATTTCTTAGTAGACGAATGTATCGGCAAACTGCTCTCAATATGATATTTTCTTGAATTATAGAAATCAGCAATATAGGTCTAATCTGAAATATAATTCTAGAAACTATTTCAAAGTATATTATTTGCAGGTTGGGCGAGGGAACCTGCGAAGGGAAACAAACCAGAGACATAGTGACATCTATGTCTCTCAAACAAAGTATTCAAAAAGCTATCGATATGATCAGCTTCGGGCATGTTATAAAGGGGGGGGGGTACATCTTTCGGGTTGTTGGTCTAAATATCAAACGCCTAGTTTTATGACCCCAGACACGACGACGCGCGTCACACGCAGACACTAATCCAGACACCGTCGTACATCACACAACACGTGCCTTAACCTTTATCTTGTTAGCATCATCGTTTTGTCCTCAAAGAATACGCATTTAACATAGACTTTATTTCTAAAGTATATTGATATCAACCAAATTCACAATTCTAAGATTTAGGAGCAAGTTTCTTCTGAATATCGCTTATGTATTCAGCGAAAGTGTAGGCGTCAAAACCAAATCCTTTTTGCCATTGTAGATTAATATTTAGCGAATATTTATTTTGTATTTTACCTAATCGATTAGTTTGTGTGTTTAATTACAGTTTGAATTTAAGAATGGTAACGACCTTGTCTGGGAAACTGAAGGGTAACTAAATGTTGAAAGCTTACAAATCTGATGATGGTGGATCGGTCGTTATTGCAGCTTGATACCTTACCATTGGATTCGATATTTTTTGAAAAATTAAAATGATACGGGAAAAGGTATTGCCCGATGCATTCATGCATGGAATGAGTCGGACAAACCGATTTCATTTTGATTATGAATAGATTGGTTAATGAACTATTTGTTTAATGGTGCATCAATATCCACGGTTATTCAGCGTATACATAACAATAGGTGACTATCTTTTTTTTGTAAATAACTTCTTTATTTTTGATAACATACTTTTATAACTCGACCTCTAATGTTATTTTTTTTTCATTGGTCAACAAATTGTTTGTTTAATTGGACCAGTAAAACATTTAGAAAAGAAGGTAAAAAGAAAAAACTCAAAATATGCACTACAACCATAACCCAATGTATCATTTCATAAGTATAGTTATGAACATAAGAATAGACGCGTTCAAATTGAGACCGTTTTGGGTGCCATATCACAACTGATTCAAGTGTAGGTACTCATAAATGTTATGAAGGTTTCGCCACTTTTAAACCTACATAAATTTTCAATTTGCCACTTATGAATTGTGGTAATGAAGGAAAATTATTAGGACATTCGTATTGATCAATCTAAGAGAAAGCTTCCCTGTCCCTCTTCAAATCTTGAAATATGTGCGGAAAATTAATGAATTTTAATTAAATGCGATTAAGTGGCTATCCAAGTTCAATAACATTAACAATGGCATTTCACTGAACAAGTACGGTTTCAAGTAGCTAAGAATTAGATTCAAGGAAATAGACTGGAGAAAGACTTCCTGACAATTGATGACCCAAACGGCCTCGTTGTGTCTACTTCTTTGTGGCCTTGATGCGTTATTCAAATGTATCCGAATTTTCGGGTTGTTTCTCTCAGTATATAAAGAAATCTACGTGAACCAATGATAAATTACATTCAACACAAATAGGAATCTTAAGGTATCACACATTAAATGGTTCCGAAATACTTCGGACGTAACTGTATATCTTTCATGATGACCGTAAATGTGGCCGAATTCTATTCGGATTCTATTCGGACACATTTACAGTCATCATCAATGATTTACCTCCGAAATATTGTGTGTTTCGTTTTTCCTCTGAATTGTCATACAACAACCCATTTATTCAAATTAAATTACAATAACATTTACACATTATATAAATATATATACAGTATAGTGTTTTCTAAAATTGGCATTTGGCATAATCAAATTTGTTCTCAAGTCTAAAATGGCACTAAGAAGGAGTTGACTAGACGAAGAAGAAGGGAATGGGAAGGGAGGAAGAAAATGATGGTGACTATTTTTTATTAACACAAATATTCACATAGGATTGTTTTCGAAATAAGTGTGGCGAAGTAAATCGCTTCAAACGTAAAATGTTGATATTGTTTTTATCAATTTAATCAGGGAGGCAGTGATGTTCATTTTGAGCATCGTGATATTGAGTTGACAAACAGTCCGAATGAATGTTGAGTTTACCTATTTTATGTAAGAGATGTTTTATCAAAATTGAATATAAAGTGTCTTTTCCTTCGACAATGGATTTCATCAAATGACTCTGCTTTGGTTTAAAAAACGAATTCATATTTCCCGTCGATCAAATGTTAACAATCGTTCATGTTTTTGCTTTTTCTGTAAATCACCAGAAATGGAAGCAATCAGCAATCTTATTGGTCAATCCCACCTTTCTTCTGATTGGTGCCCATATTTTTTCTCGTCGCTGATTGGACCCCTCACACACAGAGGGGGAATGCTGACGCGTTTTTATCGCAGGGCGCCTTCAAGCTGTCACGCAGTTACAGCTTGGATCATCCGAGTTAAAAGAAAATAAGATCTCCATCTCTGAGAGAGTCTCTTTTATCACCATTTCCCTTTTGCTAGTCAAATGACATATCGCAGTAATCATTACAACCAATGTTCGCTCGAATGACGTTCCTTTCAGATAAATCTTAAATGATGGAATACATGTTTGTTGGAATTCACGAAAATAATGAAAAGCACACATGACCACCGTTGGTTTGTTCGGACGAAAGCTTGTCGATGAGTTATTATCATTTGCATTCTACGCTGAGTTCGTCCTATACGTTCACTGTCTGGTTAACATTCGGTAGCCATGACTTACCATTTACGGTATTTTGCATGTTGATGTGCATTGATTGAACACCTATGTCTTGCTGGATGTGCGGAATCTCAGCAAGTCTAAGTATCTTATTCTAGTATTCGATACCGTTAAAAGTACCACTTATGGCATCTTTGTTTGAAGGGCTATGCTTATGGATCTATATGTAAGAGGCTGTCGTAGGACGTTGGTTTTTCTGTTAGACCAGCCAATACACAATAATGATAAAACACATACAAAACCATTGTAAAGAAAACACGGAGAGGCTACCAGCACGTTCATTTTATCTATCAAAACATAAATGGAGAAACCATAGATAGATAAGGCACTAAAAGCAAAATTAATAATTAAAACCAATAGAAATATTTGTAAAACTGAACCATAAACAGTTTAATTAAAACATGCATTTGAATTATCAGTTTTAGACCAACGAAATCGGAGCGCTTAGTAGTTTTGTTGTTGCATACATAATTACGAACGTATATTCTTAAAAATGTATAGGTATAGAACAATTGTGAGTTATAACTCGTGACATAGGAAGTATAAAACTATTCCGATGAATATATGTGTTGCTAACGTTAAATAGATTCATTTTGGATAAAAGAAAGTAATTCAATCGACACGTTTTAAAACAATCAAACGTTTTATAAATGATGCCCGTAAGTGATACTTTTATGAAGCCGATGTATAGGCCCTCATCTTTAATGACCTATATTGTCCATTACAACCATCAAAAGTCAACCAAACTTTCAGTTAAAACTTAATGCGACCATGTTAAGTTCGCCCTAATGTATATATCTTTACCCCAAAAATTCTCCCTAAGGTTGGAAATATACGTATATATTATGTATAAATTTATATATATATTGGCCCCGAGGATATTTTAGATACTCTGAATAGCGTGCAATTCATGGTATTCAGGCAGGTCAAAAGACGGGAAAAGTTGGTCAACAATAAACCCTTTATTCCATACATAGTTTCCATTCATTAGCTCGACCATTCGATAAATAAGGAGGGCTTTACTACTCACCCGGGTGTCGGCGTCGCTGGTGTCACACATTAGTAAAGTCTTTACGTGTAAGTAAGTATCTCATTAACTACTATATGGAATGGGTTGATACTTCACACATGGTAATACTTTAAGGTCCCGGAACAAGTGTCAAATCTCTTGTATCGAATAAAAGCAAATTATGCAGCCTTTTTTACTTTGAACAATCTTGGTTAAGTTTCTACGGGCAAGTCTGTAGACATTAACTGCTGTATGCAATTGGTTGATAATTCACACTTGTGTTCATGGTCATAATTGAAGGTCCTTGACCAAGTTTATATCTTTTGTGGCTTTTTGTACTTAGAAATTATTGGTTAAAGTTTTGTGTGCATGTTCGTTTTTCAGCAACTATTGTAAGGAATCATTGTGTGCACACTCATATTTTTTAAACAAGTAATACTTCACTAACAAATACCTCTCTCTGACATTATCGAATAGTTTAGCATGCTGTCTTATGGACAGCTCTTTTTTTCTATCGTTTTTTACATCACTGCAACGTTATTTCAGTTATGTTGGTTAATTTTTTTTCCATGTTTGTTTCTCAACAACTAATGTAATGAATCCTTGTGTGGTGTATCCTCATTTTTCAGAAACAAGTAATACTTCATTGATCAATACTTCTCTCCGACATTATCGAATAGTCGAGCATGCTGTCTTATGAACAGCTCTTTTTTCAATTGGTTTTCACATCACTTTAACCATATTTAAGATGTGTTGCAATGCCCGACTCTGGGTACCGCCCGACTCTCAATAATGGAGAAAGACTCAACACAAAGTTTCCATAAGGGCCAGTCAAGCAAGGTGGATCCGACGGCTTTTTTTGTCAGCTTGGAGGCTGCTTCTCATAGAAATCTAAATGCTGTCACTGAGATTTGAACCCACGCAGAAAGGAGTCATGTGATTTCCGTTAGATAGGGTGAAAATTTCCAGGACTAACCCACAAACCGGCGCGATTACTGGTTTAGTATCCAGGAAGCAGTCATCGAGAGTGGCTTTGAACAAGCTTTCAGCTTCCTTCACAATCGATGTAAAACAAATACGCTATATAAACGAGAAGATCTTAAATGAGTAAAGAGTGTGCTTACCATGTTAGATAAAACATGTCTGCATAAACGAATTAGTTAAACCAGAATCAGATGAAACTTCTAACGTTACCTACAACTGTTCATTCTCAAATGAAAGATAATTGACCTTACGACACAGAGCAGTTAACCACGCCCACCCAAAACAGGGGAGGTCACTCTAATTTTCTCCGACATTCCGAGTAGAATGTAGGATAGTGTCAATGCTGAAACTAGATCCCTGTCTGACTTTGCCGACGATTTCGGATATTCTTATTTGAAATCGGAGATATTCTTACAAAATAAGCACTTGCATTTGTTGCTGGGTGCTACATACATAGCGTGACAATTTTTAAAGAAGATGTTAAATTTGTGAGCGTTAGCAGAGACATAGATAACAGCTCTGTTATAATGTGTCTTTGGCGTTAAAGGAGTGTTTTACCCCAGCGGTGTGGGGTCCGATCGACACCAAATACGATCGGTTCATAGTCCCGCTGGACTCAGGTCTGATCGACATTGGACCGTTCGGCACTGGTTCGACCGGACCATCAAAATGACCGTTTTACATGCTACTTCAAAACAGTTAATATGAAGTATTTGTCCGTTACGTACAAAATGACATCATTTTTTTGTTAAACTTTTTAAATTTTGATTCTACTTAAATATCGTATCCTGAATATTTCAAAATACAGACTTATTGATTTTATAATGCTGTAAATGGTATAATAAAGCTAGTCATGTTGCGATTCTGATCTAAGAACATGCTGATAACAACAGTCCCTATTTTGTAGCCATTTAAGATGCTAATAAAACCATTTGAACATAGTATGTTGTATGCTACTCACTCAATTATTCTAACTTTTGCTACTTGATTACGAACTAAGGTTCATTATACCAAACGCAACATTTTCATCTGTCCCAAATGTAAAGAGTTTGCAGACCACATTTCAATAAAAATGATGAAAAGTCTTCTCGATAGGGTAGAAAACATTGTAGGAAAATTAAAAAATGCTCATTAAGAGCTTTTCTCCTTTTCCCACAATATTTTTCATAGTTGTCTGCAACAAAGTAGTCAAACGTCGTTATTGTTTGCTAAAGGGTTAACAAACTTCGATTGTTACAAGGATTAAGGGTTGTTACGCTTAATAACATCAATCTGACACAATTGCACTTTATGGTCAAGTGACAAATCCTTTATTGTTTAGTCGATCGGCGGTCTTTGTGATCAACCATTGACCACCAAGGGTGTGTTTTACAACATATCAAAGCAATCATGTATTTCAGATTCTTTATTGTATTCGGATAAAGTTGAAACAAGAAGATATGTGTTTGTATTTTGTAATGGCTTTAATATTTGGATACGATACATCGATCATTACAGGTAGGCGGTTTGATGAGCTAAATAAAAAAAGTAAATTATCTGTTTGTGTGCTCTAAGGGTCCATTTAAGAACAAATTTATTAATTAAAATCAAATTTGAACAATTTGTATATATCTAACTGGAAACCATGTCCTCTCACATCATTATCGATCAAAATTGGCATGTATTTTTAGATTACATTTGATTCATAATCCAATGAAACTATTGACATTTGTCACTTTGTCTTTATTCCGTTTTTAAAAACATAGAATTTTCGTTTTCAAACGAAGATTGAATAAAAAAACATTTACTTTATTCTGAAAGAACAAAATTAGAATAAAACAATATTTCATACTTCTATTCTTTACAGCGTATACATTAAGGGTATGCATGAATTTACTTATTGCGTGTTTTTCTCAGGAATTTCACAATATATGTGACAGATTTCGGAAACCCTACTTCACCCATAAGTCTCTCCTTATTCATTATGTATCTATTATAAGTACTTACACATTAACTCTTTACCATTTTAAACAGTATTGACGAAGAAAAATCAAAGCATAATAGTGATATGTGTTGGCGTAGTCGCGGAGCTTGTTGGAGAAAATGGCGGATAGAAACAGTCCTGTTCGCTGATTGGTCAATTCCAGCTGTCAATCAAAGTCTGTCGTAAGGTCAATTGTTATTCATCTAGATGTTTTCCAAAATAAGATCTCTGGTCAGACTTAACGATCTGATTTGAAAACACAAAAGGTTCATATTCCCACTTCTAAAGTAAAACGGGTCAGACTACATGCATTTCTGAAAGTGGTTCTTACGTAACAAATTGATTAAGGTGCCAGAAGTGCAGTTTTGTGTGGGAAACTAGTTTCATGGGAGCATTCTCCCAAAAGGCACAATGTGTCCAAGACCAGTCCTGTAAAAGTTGTAGTATAACTGAAAGGCTATTAACACGGTGTTTAACATTCTACAACAATCCTTTTTTTAGGTTTTCCACATGCCTCAATGTTATTCTATAAACATACATTTATATCGAGTTCAGTTCCGTGTAAAACCTATTTCATTTCATTAATGGCTTTCGTTGTATGCTTGTCCAGAGCTCAGAAGGCCTTTCCTAAAGGGCATTCACATGGAACCAGTTGCAGCAGTGGTGATCAAATCAGGGATTCCCGAGTTACAATTGGTCACACTTGACAGTGCTGAACTGTGACATTATCATGATAGAGTAATGTGAAGTACAGTTGTACTTATGCTTTGCATGAATACAGACATTATTAGTTTACAAGCATCCAATGCAATATCCAAAATACCCCTGTTTCGCTATAATGCAATCATGGTTACATTGTTGTGTTATGCCGATTATGTTTGAAATGGCTATCTTTGCAATAAGTAACAGTCGTAAGACTATGGTTCTATACACAAACATATACCTGAAATAAAGAAGATCGAGATCAGATGTTATTAAGGGGCGAACGAGGAGACAAACTTTGTGTTCTATATGTAGAAGATAAAACAGACATATTCCCATTTTCCAGAAGATCAAGGTTGTTTCAATGAGTGACACATCATCGAACCACCTTCGAAAGGAGACGGTTGTTGAAGGTCGGCTTAATGCCATTGGCATTGTATCTTTGTTAACAATAAGAGTAGTTTAGTTTTCATTTACCATATACACGTATTTATAAGAAAACCGTGTGCGACATGGACAGTATTGTCTTTCTTCTTTATATGGATATCCTATCAAAATATGCAGGTTTCCACGTGTGGTTGTTTTTTTTATATTAAGGACGTTCTCTGTAGTTTTTTCTGCGCACTTTATCTGCGCATCTAAGGGAGATAATAATCTGTTACCGAAGAGGTACTTGCAAAGTAGTCGGATAAACGTTTTTATATCCATGGATGAAATGTACTGTATGCAATTTTTTACCCAAGAATAATCATATTATCCATAAGACTATGAAAGGTTATTAACATTATTCTATATTCCTCATGCATATAAAGCCCCTAGCTTCAATCTTTCAAGTTAAGAATTATTTCAGTCGAGTTTATAAATGTTTTTTGAATACGGTTACAATGGAAACTGTCATTTTAAAGAACAATCAACTCGTCAACATATCATTTTTTTGTATTTTGTATTTCAAGATTGACTTTTACTTCACATACTGAAAAATAAGAATTTGAAAAATCTTCATTTTTTGTAATATGCATATCAATTTTTATTGTTTTTTGTCAAATACAAAAAAATGAAAAACTGATTTTGATTACAAGAATTGTTTAGATTGGAATGATCTAAAATACCATCAAATTAAAAAGTATTGAATGTATGAATTCATGTTCTTAGTGTTGATAAACCTTTCAGAAATTATTTCACTAACTTTGAAGATGGTATGGTCATTTTGACATTTTTGCCCCAATCAGTTATCATGGAAACTATCATTTTACAAAAGAAATAGCTCGTCGACCTGCATTTTTCTTTTCAATTTTGAATTCACAATAAAATACTTAATAGCAAATCAAAAACTTAGAAAATTCTATGAAAGGTTTTTTTTTATAAATCTGTAGAAAATGTCCTTAAGGTTTTACGATAAATAAAGAAAATATGCAACAAAAACCAAAGAAATGGTTCACTTATTCAGTGTTATAGGGCATTTTTTTCTCTTGCCCGGTTTTATTTGAATTGAATATTGTTTTGCAGCCATGGCTTTCATCCAATTTCACTCAACGTCATTTGTGTCCATGAATAAAGATGCCTTACTTACCTATCTATCATCAAATCATTTCGAAGACATGTGAAATCAGCAACTTAAAACAATGAAGAAAGAATGTTCTGAAGAGCGAGTCACTTTTTCCTTCATTGTTTGGATGCTTTACCCAATGCTGGTGATGCGGATTGAAGCATGAACATTTATCCCTAGAGGATCCGTGGTAGTTTAAGGACTAGTGTCGGATATTCCAGCCTGTCGCCAAGGATTTGGACGATGTTAATGTCTATGACAAACAGTAATATTAGCCAGGTCAGTACAGATAGATAACCAAGGATGGATGACAAAGGTACATGTCGTCGCGATATATCTGACAATTGTGGCAGGATTATGCGTCAAACACACGGAATGTATACACTTATCATTTTTGTCACCTAACCTTAAAATCCTATTCATTCATTTTTATGCTCATTCTGGCTAGAAGCGTAAATGCGTCTTGGTCGAAAAGCATTAAAGATTATGTCGGTTAAACAGATTTCGGTTTGTTTTTGGTAGATCACATTTTCATAATCTTACTTTGTTCGTATTTTTAGATAATAGTAATCATATTTGAAGAAACAAAAGAAATTAGAAAACAAAACATCTTGCACAAGACACAACAGTGACACTGTAAATATTTGATATGATTGAGTAATTGTCCAAGACCGTTTGCTTCCTTATGTTATATGTTGTAGTCTGACCAACAATGGATACAATTTCTTTACAATAGGGCAAATGAGTAATATGTTTCTCAAATGATTCATGAAATATGTTCAGATTTTTCTTTTAGCATTCCTTCCCTTTTAAGACTTAAATATTAAGGATTAGGTCTTTGTTCAGTCTTGTATTAATGCATTTGTGTACAAGTAGAAAATAGCCTAAATATGGTGAATTCCGTTCTAAGGGATACTGAAGCACAACAACCGAGGTCATAGTCAAAGCAGTATGGATACCAGTCCGAGGTATGATGTTAAATATTTAATTACGCTAGTCTGAAGTAATGCATGCCAGATTATCATTGATAAATAACTTTGTCGTATTGATGCAAAGTATCGTCGTCAACTTTAATTCTCTAGGATGTCGAAGTGGTTGCACGTTCGATTGAAATTAAGCTGACTACAACCAAAATTCAACATCATGATCTTCATGTTCAAGCAAAATCAATATGACATATGTTTAAAATGAAATAAGGCATTCAATTAAGAGAACGGTTTATGCTCGATTCGTCGACTAGCACCTTTTCTTTTCGGGAACTAGGGGGCCTTATTAAGGGGTATATATGGTGATAAAATAAACGTCGACAACATATTACCTTATTAAAAATCTTATATATAGAAATAGTTTGATAAAATCTACTAAATAAATCAGTCTTTGAATGGTATTATAACATAAGATGGTGTTCTTCATTTTGTTCAAATCAATGTTGAAAAAAGAAGAAATTGACCAATGTCTAATACTAACAAGTAATCGAGTCATCATAAATCAATCTAGATGCAAAAACTGGAAGTAGAATCCGCATAACCCATTGAGTCAATTTCACCAGTCTGGTATCATGTCTTCAGAGTTCGGTGTTTGAAGGTATTGAGGGTTAATATCTGACATTTGTTTATAATTCATTTCTCTCAGAATGGGAAAAATGAGATTTCAGCCGGATTTCGTTACATTTAGAGCATTTATTTTACTCATAAACTTATGAACTCACAATGCACCCCATAATGTCAAATATGAAAATGATTGGCACCATGAGTTAATTGTCATCTTATTTTAACTAAAAACTTTTATGTTTTTTGAAAAGTTCTTTGTTTTTTAGACCTGTTCTAGGTAAATGAGAGAAACAAATCCCTAAAAGCAAAATAGAAACAAAATGGATACCTAAATCGTATTATGCAAAGCAATTGGAGTTTTATTAAGAAAAACAATTTATTTAGCAGCATTTCATAGGGTCGAATTTATTGGCAATATATTCATATGAATGTTTGACAAAGGAATTGTTTGTAGACGGTAAACTCATGACCCAGAGTATGGAAACTTGTTGCCTCTACGTACTGCGTGATCTAAGCCGGACATAACCTGACAGAAGTGAAAATGAATAGAAACAATATACCTCTTTTATAACACTATCCATGTTTAAATTGTTTATTATGAAGTGAAAATATTTTCAATGCGAAGGATATATATTTGTGTGGAATAATGGGTCGTATTTGGAGATACATGTCAAAGATCATAACTAAACATCATGAATTGCACAATGTTCGGCGTCTGACCAGTTTCAACAATATCTGTCTATCATGAATATTTACTTATTTTTTCTTTTCATTCTTTTGCAGTGTGTTGAATGTGAATATTGTCAAAAAAGTATAGTAAAGGCTGAAAAGCGATTTATGTTCCTGAAAAAAACCTTCTATTCACAGAATACCTCACATTTATGTTATAAGAAAAGTTCTTACAGATATCTTTCAATGACTTGGTTTATCCGAAAATCTCCATCACCATAGCTAATACTTTTTTCATATGCTTCATTATCATCACCAGTATCGTTGTTCTCCTGCTTATCAGTCTATAACTGCTCTATGAAAGGGTTCTGTTCTTCTTTCTCATTATATATATGTATATATAGAGAATATCATGCTAGTGTCTTTTGTTATCAATGTTATCGGTCAGGGTAAGGAGAATTGATAATGGGCGAGGTTTACCGAGCCCTTTATAAATTCTCCTTACCCTGACCGATTACAATGATAACAAAAGACACTAGCATAATATTCTATTTGTCTTGTAACGATAATTGGAAGAAAAAGATACAGACAATTCTTTTTATAAAACGCGATGAAACAGACTTTATTCTATTTAAATCAACCGAAGTAGCAATTTTGACCCAAGTACGCGATGACGTAAACTACGCGAAGTGACGTAATGACAAAGTAATTCGTCCTTTGTTTTGATCGATTTTAAACCCAATTTAACTGAAATTTGATAACTGGATGGACATATCTTTATTTGACAGTTATTTCAATTCATTATTGAAAAGATCGCCCAACAAAATGTTCTCAATTTGGCCTCGCTTCGATAAGTTTTCTCATGCATAGAATTCATTACATTATGACATAGTGTACAAGGACAGTAAACACAGTCATCATTTCGAGAAAAACAAACGATGACA
Organism: Cerastoderma edule; assembly: GCA_947846245.1. Lineage (NCBI taxonomy): Eukaryota > Metazoa > Mollusca > Bivalvia > Cardiida > Cardiidae > Cerastoderma > Cerastoderma edule. The sequence continues at coordinate 14,954,694 of OX401409.1, read as the reverse complement.
ACGGTCTATCGATGAATTACTCTGCGGATTTTGGACCATAGCATTGATAAAAGATAATGGATCCGACATTCAAGACAGTTCCATAGAAAAAAAAAGTAATTTAACTCAATGTATTGTTATTTGTTGTGTCATGACCATTCATGATTGGAACGATTGGATGAAAACATCGGTGGAAAAGACACCTGGAGTTCAGTGTCGTGGGTGGAGAGCTAGCGCATTCTGGACCACACTCACTAAAACCGAGAGATGCAGGTGGGTTTCACTTATGTTTTTTGTTTCCTTAGATTGTCAAGCACATCTTATTATTGTCATTCGAAATAGATGAATAGATCTAGTTGTACACCGACTGAACATTTTTGTCCTGTAATTTGCATGATTTCTGTTAGACTGGTGACAAATACTTTTGGGCCCCTCACATTTTTACCCATTTCATTCCTGGCAGAGTAGTAGGTCATTCTTTTTCTATTGATTCTTGCCTTGTCAAACATTGCTTTCATGGGATTGTCCTTTTTTCATACCAATTATCTGCCTTAGAAAGACACCTGACCAAAATTCAGATAAAGATTGAATTGTAAAAGATAAAAGGGGAATTTTCATGGGAGAAACCTGAGGGCCTTTGTATTGCATAAAGTGTATGTCTATTGCATATCTTGTTGTTTCTGTTGAATTGGCCTTGGCTTGATTTTTCTGATGTAAATTATGTAAAATGAAGTACATGTATGTTCAGAATTCATTTTCTAAATTGCTTTTAATCTCTACTTTCAGGACTGTGTGGAATTCCAGATTTCTACAACAAAATTCATTTAACTTGATGTGCCAAGTCTGAGAGAAAGAACTGTGGTGCTATGCTTGCATTGGATATTCCAGACATCAGATTCTTGTGTTAAGACTTTAAAAGGATTATGGATAACTTAAAGTGTTTTCTATACTGTGTTTTAGAAAATGGACATATTTCAAAATATTTCACTGAAAATGCTACATTTAAGTAAGGTTACAGAGCCCGATGTTCTGATCTGTTTCAACAAGTAGGTGAGATAAACTATAATTCAAACTTGACAACTGAACACAAAGTGAAGTTTCAAGACTTTCCCCTTATCCTTGAATTTTTAAGCCAGTGAGTACTTTTAGAGAGTTAAATCCCAGTAGGCCTTTCTCATATATAGGACATTTAATGCAGCCTCAAATAAATAGTTACCTTTTCCACTTATCTAAAGAATGGATTGTGTTTTCTGATTGGACTTGAGCAACAAGAGAATTTAGAGAATTTATCTTTCTTTGGAGCTATTCCTCTTATTACTGTTATTAACCTGTTATAAACAGATAACCAAACAATGACAATGTTAAAAGAATAGTGTGTAGACACCTTTAGAAAAAAATGTAAAGAAATGATATTTTTTTTTCTATATGAGCCAATTTTTTCATTTTTCCTTAATGATTTGCACCCTTCCAATAAATCAACACACTGATTTCTGAATATTTCTGCTAAAGATGTATCAAAACAGCATACATCATTATTTTATACTATTTGATATCAACAGAAAACTCTTGAAAATGTTATTGGAAAGGACATTTCTTAAACTAGGCAATTTCTTTTTACAAAAAATGATTTCTATACATAAAGTCTACTCTATGAATTTGGGATGGTCAACAGTGTGTTGCTTTGAAATTGTAATGGTTTCATTTCCAAGCATTCATAAACTTATAGTAGTTTGCCTCTGTAATTTTTCTTTAAGATTTGAAAGAAAAAGAGTGAATAAGGAAAATTGTTTGACATAAGTGATAACCCCTTCTTTCACCGTGTTTCAAATTCTTGCCATTTAGAAGAAAATAGCAAGTTTGTGTTATTGACCGATGTATGATTATGATATGAAAAATAATGTTTTGTCTCAAGATATCAGGTAATGAATTGAGATGATCATGGCAAAAGGATTTATTGCTCATATTGAACAGTTAAATAATTCTTTTGTCACAGTGATATCAAAATTATTTGCTTTGGGCATGGCAAAGCAAGGTATTGGTAAGTCATGGTGTAAGTTATTTCAAATCAAATCACAATCATTACTGGAAATACAGAGTAATTGCTCAATAATCAAGATCATTTATTTATCTTTTTTCTATTTTTTCATAGTTATTGAGGATTTGCCTTCTTTCTCATGCGGGAACTTTTCAAAGTTATGTTTTTAAGTTTATTGTATGCATTTAATCTTTTTTCACAAACAGTTATATTTTGTTTTTTGATTTTGAAATTAAAATATCAAAATTATCGGGAATCCTGAGTTCTTGTTGACGTGTTGACTCCTTTGTGTATATGCGTTGGTCGTTTCAGTAGGTCAAAGGTAGTTCCGGCAATGTTGATCATGTAATACATGATACATCACGTGACGCATTGACCTGATATCACTTATTTATATCAGGCAGGCGATATCAGTCAGTGGATGGGCTAGTTGCTAGATAAATATATACTGTCTGATATTTACCGAAATAACCGTCATAACGTAAACTTTACGGAATGGTACCGAAATTTTTGATACCATATCCATCCTTCTATATAATTTAAACTTTTATTCGAAATTATTTGTCATCCAAAACATTGAATTTACTAGTAATCATATTATTAGGGCATAACAAGGAAGAAAATTACATAAAATATTTGGTTGCATGATGAATTTCAAACACCACCCTGGCTGAATATGCACATCGTGATGCCGGTATGTACCGTGATTGACATTTCTTCTGGCCCTCGCTACACACACTTGCAGCTTGTTAAGAGTGAAACGGGTACATATTGTAGCGCGTTTCAATATTTAAAATCGATAATGTAAATGTGCGAGTGCAATAATTCGTAGTCTGTAAATCTAGTTCATTTATAAAAAGTATATATCTCTCGTTTTCAATGAAATAAAATCTTTCAAACCTTAGAAAAATGGCCTCCAGAGGTGCGTTTTTTAGACCGAGAATAGTTAGCCGCTAGCCTAGCCCCTAGCTTTGACGCTAGCAGGTGCGTTTTTTTAGAACGTTCTAACCTAGCCGCTAGGTTAGAAACGTTAGCATATAGAAGAGGACGCTAACCTTCTAGAAAAAATGGCGTCAGTTCGTGTTGGGTTTTTATTCAACGACAATTCTTTCTTCAATAGTGAAGTAGATGCGACCGAAATAGGACCGCTGTATGGAGGTAATGGTTATTTGTTATTTTTGTTTCAACTGCGATTCTTACGGCATCACCGAAAGTAAATCAAGGGACAATAGGTCAGAGTACACTGAAGAATTACTTCCGGAGGTCGTTGTACAGTAAAAAGTAGTTCTTGAAAATTTAGAATGTTACTTTGAGTGTTTATTTTATGCTTTTAGGACATAAGAGGGGGTGTTTTTGACTGTTTTTGATATTTTGTTGGTGTTGGCCATGTTTTAAACCCCTGGTTTGTTGTTTTTTCCAGAACTACTTCTCGCGGAAGGCGAAGCGCTGAGGGAGACGTCCTTCGCTGACCCACCCATTTTTGTAGGCGATTTAAGAGGTAGGTAAAAAGTAATGGCCGGTAGTGAAAAAAGTAGCTGATCTTCGATATGTTTGCTTGTCAAATTCTGATTGGCAACAGAGTGTGGAATAGTGAAACAACAAGGATTAACTCTGAATCTTTTCATGGAAGGTACTGTGAACATGCCAAAATGACTGTTTTTGTATAGAACAAAGAAGGGCCAAAATAAGCAAAACTACGACCTAGATAAACTAGTTTAATTTGAATTTCTCTAGAAGTATGAGGGTAAGGACCCTGAATTTTCTCCCACAAGTTGGTCTACTCATTAGAAGCCTATGGATGTAAAAAAATATTCCGTTTGTATTTTATTTTTAATTTTGATGATATTTGTAAAATATTGCGTAACGAGTCGGGCCGAGTGAGCCCCCTTGAATGAGAATAGGCGGTGTTGATGTAGAATTTGTTCTTCTGCTACAATTCTTTGGACATTGTGATAGATTGAGACCATATTCACACAGAGGACAGTAGAATTTGATTCTTATTAGTTAAAATTGGATAATTTCCAGTGAAATACATACATATATATATATATAATTTCATAACTTTGCTAATTGTGCTCTATACTGTGTTTGTCATGGAATCATTTCATGTTGAATGTGAACAGAAATTGAATGAAAACACTCTGATTCATGAGAATAGGGAATGTATTGTATGGAAGGCTGTGTTAATGCCCAGGGTTATGGTCAATTTAGATATAAGGATCCGATGGCTAGTCCCACGGCTGAACACAAGACTCAAACAGCACACCCAGTTGCCTTGATGGTTAAACTAATGGATTTTTCTATTTCAGCTCAGGACCACGCATCACATTCTCTGCAACAAAAAGCTCTGCAACACAGATCACCTCATATTTGAAACCAGCCGTAATAATTGCCTGCGGCTGAAGACATGTTTGCGGGAAGGAAGATGCAGCGAACATTTTAACCGAAATGAGAAACTGACGGCAGGATGCCTCGTGGACCTTTGGATTTACTCGTAAGTGATCACAAGAATTGTCTGATATTTGATTTCAATATGATTGCTTTCAGGCTTGGGGCTTGTTGGGTGGTCGGTTTGGTATGTTTATTCAGATATTCAGAGGGAGGGGGGTAGTAGTGAGTATGAGGTGATGATGATGATTATGTTGATGACTTCTTTCTCTGTTTTTTTTTTTTTGTAAGCACCGTTTCGGCCGGCAGCAGGCCATCATCAGGGCTGTTGCCTTTAACCGGATGTTTTTTGTGTTGTTGTTGTTGTTAAGCTGTCAATTTTTTTAATCAATTGAACATAGAGTATTTATTACTACTAAATGTTTTAGTCAAGCTTACCTTTCGCATACTCGCGCTCTTTATGCCAACTTCCTCTACCTAACCGACCCTAGCTCTGGTGTACCAGTATTCAAGATTTGCTCTTCTTTCTTTACATTAAATTTTTAATTGTGCAGATTTCTTTCTAATTTTCTTTTTAGTTTCGTGTTTGGAAATCTTTTCTAAGTAATTGGTTTGGTTCGGTGACAATTTTTCCGGTTATCGATGAAACCTTTGCGTGAGTCGCATTTTCCGAACTATTGTTTACCTGTAAAGTTTTTGAGGCTAGCCTTACTGCAAAATTCTTAGAGTAATTTATTTCCTTAGGAAGTGATAAAAGGAGTATGTGGTCTCCTTACAATTTTGCGTTGTTGTGTTGGAAGAAACACTGTAAACTGCTTTCTCACTAAGCGAGACCTCCAAAATTGTTTTAAAGAGTAACTTGTCATTAACGGCCATTTTCAGTTGATGGATATTGTGTGTCGGTAGGAACTCGGAACAGTACCACCAGTCCCCTCCACCACCTTTGCCAGCACAGAGAAGACTATCTGATCATCCATAGCTGAGATTGTTTCGGGCTGGTTTTCATCTTCAACGCGTCTCTTTCGGGTAGGAACTTATGCATTTCCCTGCTCGGAAAGGCTTCCTGCGGCTTTTCTTTCCAATTTTTGTTTGGCCATAGTAGCAGATAGAAATCTTGAATTTGAATGGCTTAGCTTTGGCGATGATCTTCTTATATAGTCCTATAGTGTATTGGATAAGTATGCAGGAGAAGTCAGTAAGACTGGGCATGATATTAACTAGTGAATCAGCTCAGGGTGGCAGGTAAAGGATGTGGGATTAGGGGGTGAAAGGTTTGAAAAGTCAACACCATTCCCTCTCAATTCTTTCACCCTTGGACCAAGTGGGATTTTTTACCCTCAAATATGATTAAAGTATTATATGTTAGGCAAATTAATGACAAAACATTATAAATATTATGTTTTTAATTTAAAATAACACATAAAATGTTGAAAAAATAGGGGAAAATGCACCTTTTTGGGATAAATTCACTACCCTATTACTCCCATGTCAGTCTTTAAGGGACAAAAAGATCATTTTCAGAGAGAAGAATATGTTTCCAAACTGAAAACTGTGGTTTGGTGAAAATTCATAGAATTTTGAATGAATGAGAGTGGTTCTCATGAGACCCCCTTTTCGCATTGATTTTGAAAGTTCCGAGCCCAATTTTAACAAATCGGGGTACTTTGCTTCGACACGCATAGATCTGTGAAATATTGATAGAAATGCTTGCGATTGGTTCCGTTTCACTTGAAATTGGCTTAGAAACATAAAAATATTTTATCGGAGCGATTAAACGAGATTTTGATTTTTATTTTGGTCAGAGTACACTGAAGAATTATTTCCGGAGGTCATTGTACAGTAAAAAGTAGTTCTTGAAAATTTAGAATGTTACTTTGAGTGTTAATTTTATGCTTTTAGGACATAAGAGGGGGTGTTTTTGACTGTTTTTGATATTTTGTTGGTGTTGGCCATGTTTTAAACCCCTGGTTTGTTGTTTTTTCCAGAACTACTTCTCGCGGAAGGCGAAGCGCTGAGGGAGACGTCCTTCGCTGACCCACCCATTTTTGTAGGCGATTTAAGAGGTAGGTAAAAAGTAATGGCCGGTAGTGAAAAAAGTAGCTGATCTTCGATATGTTTGCTTGTCAAATTCTGATTGGCAACAGAGTGTGGAATAGTGAAACAACAAGGATTAACTCTGAATCTTTTCATGGAAGGTACTGTGAACATGCCAAAATGACTGTTTTTGTATAGAACAAAGAAGGGCCAAAATAAGCAAGACTACGACCAATACTCCCCCGTTTTGTTGTTGTTATTGTTTGATAGCTCGAGTGTTTTAAGACACACGTTAAAATAAATCTTTGTTTTTCGAAAACTATTAGCGTTAAGAGCTATAAGTCAAATGAAAGTTCAGTTTTATATTGTGCTGGCAAAATATCTTCATTAAAACTTCTTAATTTGATATCCTTCAGTGCGAATGTTTCAGTTTCAAACAGAAACATTTGTACATTTTAATAATTTTCTACGATTATCGATGCTATGCAACCTTTTCAGTTGTGTAGATCGTTACCAAATTTGGACGTAGATATAAAATAGTTTATATAGTTTGTGTAATCATTTTGTGTAACGAAAGGAAATATGTAAAGTTATCATATTGCCATGATAACGTGCTGAATCATCTCACTTTTCACAGCCCTTTGGTCTAGTTAGCGTTGATGTTGCATGTCTATGCCACAACTAACCATAGCGTAGCATATTCTGAGACTACTACAAAGCATAAGATGTTCCTAGCATCTCTTCGTGTCATGCTTTGTAACTGTAGTGCAGTATAATTTATCAATTTCATGGCATATGAAATGGCAGTTCAAAAGTCTTATGATTTATTGAAATTCAGGAAGATACTTGTACATGGAAATATATGGATATACAGATCATTGTCCTCTTTTCTTTGTAGTGAATGGTAATTGGATGGCATCTCTTCTGGCTGGAAAAGTGGCCAGCCAGAACGGCATTGAGCCCACAAGTGTAGAGTTGAAGACATTTGTCATTGGGGGACACCATGCCGGACAGGTTGAAGACAATATCTTGTATCATGTACAAGAAATGAATGAAGGTTAGTACTCGTAATACATCAATCAAGGCAAATATGCCTACCCTAACACTATTATATATAAATTATCAAAGACTTGTTTGCAACACATTTGAATCTTACACAATTAAAAGGTATTGAATGTTCTGTGTTGAAAAGAAATCCCATAAACGATGTTGCTTACACACAAGCTTGCATACAAGCAATATATGCTTACTTTCCTTTGCTGTAATAATAAATTAGGAATAAATTATTTTAGGTTCATATGAAAACACAGTTTCAATTTTTTTTTTGTAACAGAAATGAATACCACAAAGAAAACAATGGAAGACGCAACCAAGGAAGCCACACCAATTGAACAACCAGATGGTAACATTGGTTTAATTAATTGAATGTCTTAAGCCATTCCTTGAAATATAACAAATGATATAATAATATATTTGTGATTTAAACATATTTATAGTATCAACACAAAATTGGACATGCTGTATCTTGATAAAAGACATCTGCAGAGTGGAAAAATAGGGATAACTTAAACAGTTATATGTTATATTGTTAAAAATGCAGTTTTTCAACATTGGTAACTAAACTGTTTTGAATTCAAACAGACACATATTTAAAGCAAACCCGAGTACATAAAAAATAAATTGAGAGAAAGTTGATATTTCCATATCAATACCAAATAAAAATGGTACACCTTTTTTTGCAGAGAGACACCACTGGTCCCATGGGGCAATACTGCTGCTACTTGAGCTGTATATGCTCAACAGCAGGAATTTCCATTCTCCTCTTATGACAAAGAGGCAGGCCTGGAAGAAAGTGGCAACAGCAATGTCTGAAAAGGGCTATTCTCTGTCAGGTGATAATTGTGAGAAGAAATTCAACAACATGAAGTTAAGGTCAGTTGAATTCAATTCATTAATATAAGATATCTTTGGAAATACATTTTTTCTATATCATAAATGAACACATGCTAGATTGATGAAACCTTGACAAAAGGAGAATTTTCAAGAGCAATTATTCAGGCTCCATAATGGTTTCAATGACTGTTGATGCATTGAGTGACATGATAAATGAATCTTCCTGCCTCTTTTTCTCTCCAACATTTTGGACATCTTACAATTTCAAAAATCAAGAATCATTTTTCTTAATTTACTCAAAATGAGAATATTATCATTCACACTGCAAGTTTTCCATAGTAACTATATTTGTGTAGTGATATGTGCCACAGGCCTAAATTAACTAATAAACTGTTGTCATAACTACTGGGTATGACTTTTTGTAGAGATCCGCTATTTCTCTTTCTACTTTGAATTTGTTAGCGTCTGCTGCATGAATTATTGACAATACCTAACTATTCACCAAACATTACATGTATAATGATGTTTGAATTGTTTTTGCTCTCATACCAGGTATAAAACTATTGTCGACAACAATAATACTACTGGAAGAAGCCACAAAAAGTGGACATTTTTCAGCAATATGCAAGAGATTTTATATAAAGATCCTAGTGTGGAGCCACCAGTAACTATATCCTCTATGAATGGCACAAGAGGTAGGAGTTTTAGATATATCAATAGAAATTATGTTACAGTGAGCATTTTTTGTATGCCCTATACAGAAAACAGTTCCAACATTTCTGAAATATTTTTGAAAGATATCATTAAAAATAGCAGACACTCAGTATATCATAATTTTTCATAATTCCTTTTTACTTTTTATTAAAAATATTGATATACAATTTATTGGGTTTTGGAGTTTCTTGCCATGTTACAAAATAAGTAATTTAAATTATCTAGATAAAGGAGCGTTTGTACTATGATGGCAAGTGATCTTGCAATATTTTCCAATCTCAATCAATTACTAAGTAAGTTTATCGTTTATAATAGTGACATGTGTACAAACTGTAGACAAATGGTTATCATAACACAGTTGGTTACTCTAAGCTCCATGGGCCTATATAATACATTCTATGATTTGAATAATACAAATACATATATACAGGTGGGTTTAAAGGTGCTTGCTCTTAAATTTAGAGATGTGTACACTCAATAGTATCAAAATTTAACAGGATATCAATGTCATTTTTTCTATGGTTGACAACAGTGTTTATTTATTCAATAAAGTGTGTATACAATCAAATCATTCTCAGGAAATGCGAAATGCTGTGATATAAATAGATTAAATCTCCCTGAAATCAAGAATTTTGTTTATTAATCACATGACATATAAATGAAATTGATGTGTTTTTCTGGATTAAACCTTACAAAAGTCTTTATGTTCTAAGGCACTTATATTTATTTTTCCATTTCCTCATCTGTGAACAAGCACCTTTAATATCAAGATCTTTGTTTTCATTTATCTTAAATGTGGAACATTTTAAATTAACTACCTAAATTGGCAGTGAATATGTACATATAAATTGTTGACATTGCTGAAGCAGTTACATCTACAATTACATTAAAGAATAAATCTTATTTTGTAATTGTATTAAATTGCATTGATAGATATTAAGTATTGCTGACTTGAGGCAACAGATAGTGAAACAACGAAAACATGTTATAAGGAGTGATAAGACTTTCAGAGACAATGGGCATTTAACAGCTATAAATATGGGCACTGCAAAACAATTTAGGAACACGGAATAATTGCTGTGTTTTTAATAGTATAATTTGTCAATTTAATTAAATAAGCTGTTGTGTTAGAAATTTACAATTTCATCCAACATTGTGCTTCATGCGACATAATACTTTCCCACACAACTTAAACGAATTTCAACTAAGCATAGTACAGATGATTATTTTCTTTTTATAGTAAGTGGACCAAAAAGAAAACTGTTTGAAGAAACCACAGTCACCAACATTACACCTCCTCCTAGCATGATAGAAGAACAACCATCAATGAAAAAGAAATCAAAGAAGTCGGACAAGGAAAACGAGGCCCCTTCATGGTTTAATAAATGGGCAACAACCAACCAACATATTATGAAAGAACTAGTTGAACAAACCAAACGAAAAAATGACCTTCTTGAAAAACTGCTAGAAAAATTATAAATGAGTATCAATACTATACAACATAATCTCACGGCTCACATTGATAATCAAACAATTCCTCATTTTTTTGCAATAACTTTTTTTCAAATATTCTCATATAAAATCAAACTGTTACTACTTTCTGTAAGCTATAAAGAGTTAATTCTTAAAAACAAACCTTTTGGCAATAAAAGAAATTGGTAGTGCTCTAAAAATTCTCTTTTTGCCACAATTTTGAAAGTCATACTACCAAGCAAATACTTTAAAACATTTTGTATATTGTTAATCCCAGAGTAAACTGAAATGTTTTTTCTTGTTTTCCTTGTCCAAATTCCTTTAAAGATTTTATTACAATGATGTTTTCTTACAATGAGTTTGCTATGTTTCTTCTCTTTGTATCACTGCAATTTTGTGGATTGAAATGGTTATTTGCTTCATTATCATCATTATCATTATCCATGTCTGGTAAAATCATATCATTTTTATCCAAGTCATTGGATTTCAAAATAAAATTGTGTAAAACACAGCATGCAAATATAATGAAAGGAATTTCGGCGTAATTGCTCATTGCCAAATACTTTAATCTCCTGAATTTATTTTTCAATAGCCCTATTGCATGTTCAACTGTCACCCTCGTCCGAGAGTGACATAGGTTGTATTTTTTTTGAATAGCTGTTAAATGCCCATTGTCTCTGAATGGTACAAGAAGATGATTAGAATTTGGGTAGGCGGAGTCTCCGATTACATGAAATTCGTTTGAGAGGGAGTCATCTGCCTCAAGGAATTGCTTTACATCACTGTTGCGCCACACTCTGGCATCATGTACTGAGCCGACATTACCGCCATGCACATCGACAAATTCCATTCTGTGGTCACAAACAACCTGCAATGTATAATCAAGACAACAATTTACAATTAGATTTTAACTCCCTATTCTTGACACTCAAACTTTCTATTTTAGAAAATATTCGAAAAGATAAATGTTTAGTTTCCCGAAAAAAAGACAGCATGTGAGGCTTTTGTAACAAATCTCACTTATGTAACCAATGATGCATGAAAACATTATGACAAATATGAATTCTTTTATAGTTAAAATTGTTCACGTTTTCCTACAGTGTTTTTAAAATAGATCCAAAAATCCTTTCTTAATTAGTTGCCATTTCGCTATTGATGTTACAAATATTCTATATTTCTGTTTTTCAAAATAGAGAAATTGTTGATAATGGGAATCGGACTAATCAAAATTAATAACTATAAGCTTATGGCTAAATTCTATACAAAGTCCTTTTTTTATAAATGCACTTGACACATTTGTTCTAGACTAAGGCATATTTGCTAATAATATGTGAATTCTATCATTGTTATTGTAAGTAGATCACCACCTATGAGTTTGCATTTATTACACCCATAGTTTTGAAATTCTTTTATATATGGGGAAAGGGTTAAACACTCAACGGACAAAATATTTTTATTGTAAAAATGCACCTGGCGCTTAGAAAACTTTGTTAAAGATATATTGATTGTTCAATGATAGTTTTATCAAAATGACATAACTAAAGACACAATATAAAATGTATGTGGATTCCATCATTACTGTTATGTATATATGTGACACTGTGACTGTGATTTACAACAATATGTGCAATTGAATTATTATTATGTTTATATCTCTTAAAGATACATTAATTTCTTTGTTTTCTTTTCTAATTAACTAGATTTACAAATCACTCCCTTGGCAGCATTTTAAAGTTGTTTTACCCATTACTAAACAAAAACAGAATTTGACCAGTTTGTTCAGAAGACTATGGAAAACAGTGTGGGAAAAGGAGAAATTGCTTATAACAAGCAATTTCTTCTTTTCCCACAAATTTTTCTGCGCTATCAGAATTTTTTTTTAAATTCCATTAGGTTTTAAATTGTCGTCTGTAAACTCTTTCATTTTGTGACAGTCGAAAATTTGATGTAAGGTAAAAGGTTGATACACTTTTTAGAGGAAGTTATAGTAGGTCTACACAAATTTACCTGTAACTGCATAGCAGGATATCCTTTCCTGCATATGTACGCATCTCTACTTTCGTTGCAAGGACCAAGTATTGGGATGTATGTCCCATCAACTGCCCCAATCACCCCCGGAAACCCGGCCCTTTTTTTCCACTCCTCCGAAATGTAACGATAGGAGGTCGGTTCTGGCCACTTTATATGATTGGAAGATTAACTTACCAAAGTGTGACAGACAGAGACAACAATTTCATGCAGCTGCCCTTTGTTAAAGCCGAATCTGTCGGCCACACTTCGGTAAGATTCTTGGTTTGCAAGTAACCATACAGTGGCCAGAACCTTTTTCTCCCCACTTACAGTTCGGGATGACTTCAAATTAGGGCAAACTTCTCGGCACAGGCTCTGAAATAAAAAGCAACCATAAGATTTATTATATGTATAAAAGAGACAAATGAAATGCTCACTATATCTATGGCCAAGTGAATGACCTACTGCCAAAGAATTGGGAAGCATCTTGTTGATTCCAAAATAGAGCTGGGCTTTTTCATGAAAGTGTGATGTATTGTTAAGAACCACCAAACAAGAAATAATATCAAATAAATGAGACAAATTGTTCACCTTATACCAAACTAATCTTTAATTATGGGTAATATCACTCTAATTTGACCAGTTAAATAGGTATCTCAATATCTAATTAGTGCTCAGTTGTACTCAACGTAACTAATAAGCTTGTTTAGGTAAACACAAATAATCTCAACACTGTGCATTAAATTCACAGTTGCTGCTATTATTGGTGTGAATAAATGACTCGCAGCATGAAAATAATGCACAGATGTTGTTTTTTTCTAATCAAACTGTTAACCGATCAATTATTTATCAAATTTTAAGCATATTAATTGCTGCTTTTTTTTATTTATTTAATCCTTTTCTGTCTAATCGAAATTGAAGATAATTGTCATTTTATCATGAGTATGTCACATGTTAGAGCTGAAGTATAAAAGTCAGAATGGTTGTGTAAACAGATCGGTGGTTCGCTAAAACACAGAATAGTTCATCGCTTTTAAGGTTTCCTTGTTGCCACTTTCCTAGTTCATCCACCGGAAGGTAAACAATCTGTTTATTTCCGGTAAGTCGGTGCTTGTAAGAATAACACATATGTAATAGGATGCCGTCAAAAAGCTAATTAGAATAAAAGATTTAAGCGTGTGAATAAATAACTATATCTACCTCAAAGGTTTCCTTTCCCATCCTAAAATGTTGTTTGAACTGAGACGGTATGTATCGTGGTACCACTCTCTCCACGTATCCCAAAACTTTGACGACCGTGTTTCTTTTCTGCGGTTCGGACAACGCCCGCTCGACTACTCGCGTCGTACTATCCATCATATTCGTTAATAATATTTCTTCGAAATGATCTTCAACCAATTCAGTCAAGATGACTCGCTTTATTGTTGAACTCGACGCCATTTTGATTTAGAAGTGATGTTAGAATGTTTTGATGACGTCGTTTTTTAGAATTCTTACTTACCTTACGTGATTTAGCTCTGCTAGCCTAGCTAAGCCTAGCATATCTCGACGTAATAAACGCACCTCAGTTTTTACGTCATTTTTTGACGTCATCGAAAAACCGCTCGAGACATTTCGCGTTTTCTTCCCATCGAAAATAAGGAGTAATAAACTACGATTTCTCCAAACACAGATTTTCCCCAGCTATGACACATACCAGATCAAACTTCGGCTTACCTTACATAACATATATATGTGCACTTAAAGTTAACGTTTAGATTTCGCATAGAATAAGCATGAAAATTAAACCCCCAAAACGAAAAAAGTAGTCGAATTAGATAACATTTCGTTCCTAGAACAGAACAGAATAGAATATTCTGTGTCTGTTCTCTACACTACTAGAATGAATGCGACACCTGAAAGATATCACGGGATAGAATGCAGTGTAGAGTACCAACTATACTAGAATGCGACACCTGAAGGATATCACGGGATAGAATGTAATGTAGAGCACCCATTCTACGAATAACTGTTAAAGCGAGTTGTTCACCCTTATAACTGCCCAATCGAACGTCATATTTCCAAAATCAATCGAATCCAGTTGGTTATGCAGTAATAAACGACCATTAGTGAGGAGCAAAATTCTAACGTCCGCAACTGTCTGATATTTACCGAATTACCGGCATAACGTAAACTTTACCGAATCGTACCGAAACATTTGATACCATATCCATCCTTCTATATGAATTAAACTTTTATTCGAAATTATTTGTCATCTAAAACATTGAATTTACTAGTAATCATATTACTAGGGCATAACAAGGAAGAAAATTACATAAAAATATTTGATTGCATGAAGAATTTCCAACACCACCCTGGCTGAACATGCGGTATGTACCGTGACTTGACATTTCATCTGGCCCTCGCTAAACACACTTTTATTCTGTATCAGTTCTCTACACTACATTCTATACATTCTTTATTTTTCCTCCTCTTAATATTTCATTTACAGCAGATTATTTTCCAATTCGAAAGAATAAACAAGATTTGTATAACAAACAACATTTTATTCAACTGGTTACAAAGACAGGCAGCGTATACGAAGTTGGGTTTGGTTAAATCGCAGCTCAGCTTATTGCCCCGGGTAACGACTATCCCAGGGGCCTATTTAAAAGAAACAGGTCCGAAGAATAACACGATGTTCGAAGAATAATGATAAGAGCCGATCAAACTTAAACATTTTTTTTGGCCATATCCCGAATATAATCTAAATAGAATTCTAAGCCAATCAGGTTAAGATGGACGCCGTCAGGCCTACAAAATGCCGTATGTGCGTCGATTTCAGGTTTTATTACATCCGCTTCCTAGATAATATAAAGAGCTGTCGGCCAATTTGATTTACCCTACCGCTCTTCCTTTCTAATGCCTTGTGTCCACTTATGCCCCTGGCCAAAACTGCCTGCCCAGTATGTCCACCCAAACTAGAACTGTCTGAGGACAGGCATCGCGCAAGTATGACATTTCAGAACCAATTAAAGTTTTTTTCCTTAATAGATCTATGAACTAAATCGTTTCCAACTAAATTAAAAAGAAACACTGTAGGCGAAAAAAGAAAATAGAACCCTTGCCTCTACCGCCTTACAAAAACCTGTCCAAGTTAGGCCCCTCACTTCAGCCAATCGATATGGGCAGTCTGTAGGCCTAGATTCGGGGTACCTCTCTCGCTCGTTCGTCTAACAGTCCAGAAAGGAATTGAATCCACAAGTATCCATAGTTTTGTCATGTGGAAGGGACAAAGGTATATCTATAAAAACAAGCACATTGAAGAAATAAACAATATATCAAAAACGACATTTTACTCACATAATCATAAACGGATGTATGATTGAAACCAAACAGAACTCCATCAGCCGAACAAATCGAAATCGATACGATGCGTCACACAAATCACATTCCGGCAACCGGGAATGTGGAAAGTTCTTAACAAGATGTTCCATTTCATGCAATATAAAACTAACAGGCTAATTATTTTCGTGAATTTATCCGATTTTAATGACAGTTTGTTGATTATATCAACCACCGCCATATTGTCACAGTTAAAGCTTATCTTTTTGTTTTGTAATCGCGTCCAGACCCCAAGTGATAACTGCGACTGAAATCGGAAACAGCTCTAGAATCGTTATATTTGATGGGTAGCCTCGAGCATGCCAGGTTCTTAGTAATTTGCACGAAAGGGCTAGTTACTTGACTTCTCCGACATAAATTGACAACAATGGATCTTTGGACGTGGTGCTGAACAATTTGCACAGATATATAGAAATCCGCAGTTCAGCCGATCGCACCTGCCCGAATTAAAACCATGACATATACTTTTTTGCAATAGGTGCGTCTGGGTGGACTACCTGTCTAACTTGCATGCACCGCCACCACAAGTCGTTATCTGTTTTTGACCATGGCGCGGACATAATAGCTTGCCTAAGTTGCAATTGCTCGTCACACGTCTTCCACGCCCCTTGGCGTGACGCACAATCTCTTATGTTATACATGTAGTGTAGCATTTCATATGTTTTATCAGAATGAGTAGAAAAACAGACCGACATAGAGATAACAAATGCATAAGTCCATTTCTCAATATCTGTAGTTCTTTTTTTACATTCCTTCTGTGCAATTTCCATATGACCCTCACTATTCAATCTTAAAACAGAACCTCCGCAGAAATCCGACATTTCTATCACGCCCTTGGTCAGTAAGGCCAAATTGATTTATTCTCCTCTACATATTTTTCCCTTAATGTGCACTGCAATATCACCGTCTGCCAAACGAATACCTTGAGCTGACGACATGTCACAAGGCAAAACATCAGACGAACTAGTTCTGTCTATATGAAAAATGTGTCAACTAGTTGTATCCGGAACAGAACTGTTCCTGACACTTATAGCCGACTGGGACACATCAGGGGGCATGGTAGGATTCTGGAATGGGCAAATTAATCGCTCAAAGTCAATCGCATTTGAGTTACCTGACTCCGAGGTGGTGACCGCTTCGTGTTCCGAGTTTTCAAGAGGTTTAGCCCTCCTCTTTTGTTCCTGTGTTCTTACCCTGGTAGCCGGCCCTTTTTGCTTCGCATCTCGTCTGCCGCGAGCTTGACCATGTGGCATTTTAACGATAATTATTACTTTAAATGGTATACAAACTGTCCACAACTCAAGCAAAATGAAATAGAAAGATTTTTCCCCCGATTCGAGGTTTATATATAGGTTAGAGGCTAGATAGTGAAATTTAAACGATATAGAAACCCCAAGGAAGGAGCGATAGCGACTGACGGGGTTTCTATGTCGTTTAAATTTCACTATATAGCCTCTAAACAATTTAGTGTTTAACCTACATTTCCATAGAGCGCTCTATTTGACGCTGGCAAACCACGCCTCTACGGGTATGATCTGCGAATGGCATAAAACTGCTGCTCAGTATTTTGAAATTCGACATAAACCACGCCTTCCGCGGCTGTCAATTGCATGCCAAGAATCTGCCATACCATATTTGGAAGAAGAAAACTGCACTACCCAGTGATGTAGATTGCAATGTAGTTTTGAGATTAACCCGTTACTCCATAATTTATTCCTCACCTACAGCAGAAAACTTGAGAAGCCCTTGTGACAAAAGAAGAAATTACTTGTAACGAGCAATTTTTCCTTTTGTCACAATATTTTCTTTTCAATTTCAAAAAGAAACTGTGTTTTTTCTTAATGTATATATGTGTTGTCTGTTGATGCTTTCAATTTGTACCCGTCACATTATTTCTAATGGGGTAAAAGGTTAATATAGTTCAGTTTCTTTTTTTCTCAACGATGTTAGGATACCCAGTTAATTGTAATTCCTTTTTATTTATGTTTGTGTTTATTTCTCCCCCGCGACGTCACAGCGATCTTTCAATCGCTACCGTAGACTAGGCTTACACGTGTCATTGATTTGGAGATGGAGCCTAAAACTACCTATTTATGCGCATGCGTGATACGAGAGTAATAGTCTCATAGAGCCCAGATAGAACACTCGAATAGTAGTTTATGGAAAATAAACCAACAAAAAATTTCAAATTGACGCATTCTCATTGGCTGAAAATGTAGGTTAAACACTAAATACGGCCAGCGCGTGCTCAGTCGCGCGAGACGACACTGGCCAGGACACACCGATAGTTATTTATAGCTAGCAGACGACTTATTCTTCATAGAAAATAAACTGAATGATTTCAATTCTGAAATAATACACATTAAGTCAAACAACTTAGATGTGGCTGCATACCCCACTGAGTAATCTTCAGTGTTGATCTTCTTTATCTCGCATCCATTATGTCTTAAAATACTTTGACTCTTGGCTTTCATAGAATAACTTCAATGTGCAGAGGCAGAGCTTATTTTGGTGTATGCTATATCCGTGTAAAGAGCTAGAAAGAATCTTTCTGCTTTGTTGTTTTTCTTCTGAATGTCAGACAAAGCATAAATTAACAGCTTTGGCGCTTTTACAAGCCATTTGGTGCTTCTTTGGTGCCTTGACTCTTCGTCCAAACCTATTCGACAGTCGAGGAGAATCTTCCGAGACTTGTCTTCAATTCGCTAACTGTTCCCTTTCCATATTGGTGTTATGTCTCACATCCACAGACAGCATACCAGGGCCTTCGTACAAGATGTCAGAACTTCCGATAGCCTTGCATTTAAATATCCATACTCTGAAACATATGAATCCTTGATAAGTGCAAGTGGTTGTGAACACTACAATGGACTGGAAGAACAAATATATCCATATCACCACTAAGCACATGGATGCCCTGGTTGGATCTATGAATCTCCAGGACAATGGCGACTACATTCATGTATGCCTCATCATGACGGAATACTCCATCAGCTTAAGTCTATTGTGTGGTATTCTCACTAAAACTAAAGATGTCACGAATATAAGCGAGAAGCATTTTGTGTTCTACTTTGATTAGTTTTCTTTTGGGCTTGACATGGGCTATTTAAAAAGAGTCATGCTCTATGGCGACTTCTCCTGGTAGTCTCATAAGTCGTGTTTTTGGCAGAAATTATTTTGTATTTGACTAACATTTCCTCATTCATCATAGTATTTTCATAAGATTTCAGTATTAAATGGATGAATGCAATCATGTTTATAAAACTTCCATCATGCGGCCAAACTATTTGAACAATATAGAACAAAGCTGATACAATAACTATCACAGTATCAGGCGCTTCGTATAATTTATGTCTGCATTGAAAAAAATTATGAATTGCAGTAAACCATACGTTTTGCATCTTTCTGAATAAGACCATACCCGTCAATGAGAATAGAGGGAATGCATATAAACCACATGGCTTATCTGTAATGTAACTGTTTTCCATTTTTGTATCTTATAGCTGTGTAATCTGCCAGATAAGCACTTTCAGGATCTGGACAGTGACATGACTTGACAGGTGTGGTATACTTTATTCAAGGAATTCAGTTACTTATCGTCTTGTTAAAGGTTTTGATCATGCGAATCCGATGTGAACACATGTTTCATCTCTTCCCTCTTATGTTGGTTATGACCTGTCTAAATAAAAGACAGTATCAATGCAGCCTAACACAAAGACGGAAGTGGGGAAAAGTTCCTTCTATGTACGTTAATAAACTTGAAAGAGTCTGTGAGAACTCATTTTCCAATCTTAACAGTAACTTGCTACTCAAAACAGATCAGCATACTTGAACCCAAAATAATATCTAAATACAATATCCAATTTTAATCAAATGAAAGTGCATACCAAGCACATTTTGTCTGTATAGCAAGGAAGAATTAATTCATTGTATATAATTCAATGTCACGTTCTTCACATGGATAAAACCAACCCTCCCTCTTTCTTCATGTTCGAACTGATGAACGTAATATGTCGGCGGAATGTAACTGTCCACTTAGAATCAACAGGTTTATATCCACAGTTTCCAGAAACTGTTCAGTTTGCTTGAATTACTCCGATCCAGCATGCATGAAGTCAATGGCAACACCATCAAACACTCGCAGATCTTTCAGCCAAGACTGCTTTATTTACGATACAAGTCATACAACCATGATGCTGCGATATAGGATTTTTAATCTAAGCCTTGCATCAGTTTGACAATAAAACTAAGAAAGGACTTGTATTGACAGTGCAGTTTTAGCTGTGTGTACAGGGACGTACTGGTTAATGCCAGACCACTTGCTTTGTTGCAGCAAAACATGTTTTGGTTTGCAAATAGATTATACTTTTACCTCGTACTCCAAGATAGATCCATATAAATCGGATACATCGCTTTGTTAAAATCATTTATCTTCTTTTATAATCCAAATTCGAATACCTTTTGATATTAATACAAGAGGTATAGTGGTATTAAACGTATTTGTGCTGAGTATCATACAAATGACACTATATGGTATGTGTGTTTCTCTGAATTAAAGACTAGTTTTTTGTAGTAAATCGCTTTCAGATATTGTCTCAATAAATGATTATCTTATTAAGTTCTGACCGTATGTCCAGAAGATGGCATGCATTATACAGAACTCAAAAATCCATGATATCTCTTATGATCAAATAGCCAATCAAATTTACTTTTTTTTTCAAAATGGCATATGGCCGACATCAAAAATGAACTTTCTATATCCCAAAACCACAGAGAGGACACCTTACATGCCATAAGTTTTATTAAATGTGTCTGGTAGAAAACCGTGGATGCAACCTGTCGGCCATTTTTAATCTATGCAAATTATGCAAATTGCCCATAGCTGTCGGAGTGGGAACCTTGCTAAATTTTAAAGCAGGACCCATATGGACTAAGAATCAGCAATTAAACTTCAGGTAACTTCTAGTTTCCAAAAAGTTCGCCTCGACTATGAGCTAAAGGTAACTTGACTTGTGCTTGACAAAATAGATACTGAAGGCTATGATGACTTATAACAATTGTTATAATGTACCTGCGACTAGGCAGGCGCAAATACAAACAATTCACACAAGTCAGAAAGAAATCCCGTATTACACATCAGTATTTTCCGGATTTCTTGTTTTTGGAAATGTCGTAACTTTCAAGCCACAACCCCTAAGAACTACTTTTATTGGTATCCGTTTTTTTGCGTTGACCTAGTAAATAAAGGAAGAAAACAAATAGGTAAAGGACGTATCGTACTTTAATGAAAAGAATGCCAACCTGAATCAGTCGCTCGCCTTCATACACACATCCGTACATGTATACGAAATTAATACAATTTATCAACTCAAGGAAATTAAACAATCCAAACGCTCCTGATGATGAACGAGCGATAACTGTGCAGAACAACAAAAAACGTCATCAATAATGTATCTTTAAGAAGAGTTGGGGTCTTATAATAGTCATTTCCATTAACAAGAACAAAACGTTCTAAATTTAAACTGAAAGGTATCATGAATGAGTGAAATGATATGGATCGATAAAACTTTCAAAAAGATCGCTATTTGCACTTTATTAGTCCGTTTTTTCACATCTAATGAGAAAAACTTGTTTTTATAGTTTTACGCACAATCATTCAGTACATATTGTTCCAACAGCGACCATATTCGTGAATTCGAATTGTTAAACACTGCTTCTTCAGTAAACATTTTCCGCACATTGAAAGGTCAAATTCTTTATCTCGCCGATCTGTTTGCTTTCAGCCATAGGTTCCCCCCTTCGACATCCAGCGGTCTGAGTCGCTTGCAAACCACATTTTGTCATGATTGTAAATGTTTTAAGCGTACACCGGCCAGATATTGAAAGGTGCCAGCTTAATAAAATCCCATTCACCAAGATGTCAACAACACCGCTTATTCCTTTTGTTGTTCTTCAACGAAACAGAAAAAACTTAAAGCAATCCTCCCAGTTATCAAAACTTTCAGAGATTAATTCGATGTGCAAGGTCCTGTTTCAAAATCCCAGCTATGCATTTATGTCTAATTGTATAGAAAACCGGTACAGAAGAATCGAAGCGGCGAAAATCCAATAATGGCGGTCAATTTTTCTTGAAATGGACATGGTCGACTCGGCGGAGCTAACTTAAGCCGTACACACAAACACGCATTCTCCTTCTCCCTTTTCATTTTGGTTAGGAGCTCTCTGCTATCACAGAAAGACTCCTTCCAGATCTAAAAGGATTACATTTTTTTCATTATAAGTTTTGAATCAAAATCTGACTGCAGCATTTTTTCAATTTTAGAAGTTTGACTCTTTTGGCCCAATCATTACAAAAAAGGTAATAGCAAAATATATCTATATGTAAAAAACTGACAGAAGTTGGTTAAATCGTACTCAAACCAGTTCGTAACCTTATTTTTTCTCTTGTTGGTTTGCAACAAGGTCCCGTTACAGCCAACACAGGAGAAGTTTTTTCGATATAATGAATCAATAAAGTGCAAAGGGTCATGCTCTCAAAGTAACGGACATCAACAGTGTATTTTCGTTATAAAAAAAGATCTTTAAAGATGGATTCTTTAATACACATTTTGGAAACAAATTACATAGTCATGACTGAAAATACTGACGAAATTGTCAAATTATGCTTGAATTTGATTGATTTTTTTTTCATTTTTAAAGCATGGCATGTTGAATTCAATCCTACAGAACCCATTTCTTTGGCGTCTGCGCCATATTGTTTGGGTCACATGGCTATATCTGTCATCACATTTCTTTAATTGCAGTGGTACTGTACTGTACTTTAACAAAGGGAAGCATTCCTGCGCGGAGTTTGATACTAAGTACACACAAACGCACATCGACCCACCCGTCCCCCACCCCACCCACCCCCACCCCCACACACGTACACACGCACACCCGTACACACGTATATACGTACATATTAATTGTTTTTATATACACATGTGCTGGTCGTAAATATCATTGGCAATGTGCTTTGTGCATCTTCTTAAAGTGCGGTTACAAACTTTTTAAACTTAATGGTGAAATGTCTCATTTGTCAATCCATATTACAATGTGTTGTTATCATCTTTGATGTTATTTTGTTTATCCATTGGCTTTTTTTAATCGTTCTAAATTATGTATGGATGCGCCTAAAACACCATCCATATTTTATTCATTCCTATCGATACATTTAACTGCCTTTAAAAGGCTCATAAAAGGCGATAAGTGCTATATTAAACTTCATTATTTGGTAAACTTTTGGTCAGATTCAATAATTATCACAAAAGAAAAACCCATCAGCACAACTTAAACTTGAAAGCCAATAGCAATAACCCATATTACCAAGTTTAATATTTCAGATAGCCTGATCCTTCACCCATGACCTTGTCAGTCGATACACACATATTTTAACCGACCAATCGGAATACACTATTTGAACATGTAAACAAACAACTTCTTGATAAACATGATTGAATTGGGGACAGCTATAATCCAAGCACCAAATAGCTTATGTTAAGGGAGTCCTTTTAGTAGGGTCTCAAAGCATTCTTAAATTAAAATGCTCATGACTATTATGAACATGATAAAAGAACTCCATACAATTTTCAGTAATTTTCTTGTACTCGTCTCCTTTAATGTGGCTTTAAGTGCAAATCTAAGCAAGCCATTCTGATGTGTTTATGTTAACTTGATGTTATAGCTGTCACAAACTGTTACTGTATTTGTGGGTTTAACCGTCTAAAAGCTCAATATGCTACGTACGTCTTGGAGAATGTAAACTTGACGTAGTCCAAAAATGGTAAATATTTCTATTAATCCGTAACACCATCCTACAATGGATCACCCCATCCATAATCAGTCAGATCAGACGCCGAGACAAACTTTATAAACAGGATATTAACAAATCCTTTGCAGATCCTTAATTATTGTTACACATTAAATCACTTAAAACCTCAATTCAGAAACAGACCAGAAACTCGTATATTACCTATCTACAATCAGTAATATTTTAATCGGAATCGACCCCTGGTCAAAATAGAAAGTTTTATAGTTTCATCAAGCACAACAAATCAGAAAACTTTGGAGTCTCGCCCCTTAAATCAGAAGACATAACTTACACCCACCCTACTGATAAAGCAAACATTTCAAATAAACAATTTGATTCTGTAGTCTCAAAACCACAACCCCTAAACTTTAAACAAATCTGCACAAAACATATCCTTAATGAAACTGCCACCATGCCACAAATGTTTATAACAGTGCAAGTAGCTTCTTACCGTGTTTATTGTTCCTAAAAGATATAAGAAAATGTAAGAAGTGTTCTAGATGGAATTATAAAGCTTGATGACTTACATTTATTCATTTTGTTATTTGAAGACAATGCCGTTGTTTTTGCTCATAATCCAAACTCATTACAAACAATGCTTAACAACATTGAACAATAAAGTCAAATGTTAACAAATAAAAAATCATGATATTTGAAAATCGTCGTCATAGCAACCATGACGTTTATCTATATAACACAAAACTTGAAATAGTCAAATCTGTTGAATGTCTAGGAATGCATTTATTTAAAAACGGTAAATTGGGTAAAACACAAGAACGTGTTTCCCAACATGCATCTTTTGGCATGCATAACGTATTCAAAATAATAAATCAATCAGAATTACCAGTTTCACAGCAAATGAAACTGTTTGACTCTCTTGTATCTTCAACACTTAATTACGCGGCAGAAGTTTGGGGTGCACATGCAGCCCCGGATGTAGAGAATATACACTCAAAATTTTTTGGAAAACTTTTTAATGCTAAAAAATCAACAAATCGGGATGCTCTTTATGGCGAACTTGGAAGTATTCCTATGCATACACATAAAAAATAAAAATGCTTAAATATTGGATAAAATACAAAACCTAAATCATAACAATATAATCGATCAAACGTACAAAATGCTAAAAACGGATTTAGATAAATCATAAATGACCCCCTTCGATATCTTTTTTTATACATTTTTTGTTATCTTTTCAGACTATATTTTCGTTATGTTTGCTGTTTATTAGTTGTTTGCTGCAAAATCTGCCGAGGTAATTATGAAACATGATATTTGAGGTTCAGTTGAATCTAATGTTGATATGGAAAGCCTCATTTAAACAACGAGTAATGATTATGATTATATTCTTTTTTTTTAATATAGTTAGACAAAGTAGTGTTACCTTTTATAAATCGTTGATGTTTTATCTCTGACTCTAAATGCTATATTGCCAATATACCTTTCGTAAAATTTCATTTACACATTATGTATGAAAACATTCTATCTTCTTCGGTCTAATGTTCTTAAAAGTATTAAGAGGATATCTTTCGTTTTACTTGACCATATAAATCAGTCATAAACCTTTTAAAAAGGCCATTGTATTATCAATTGATTTACTGATTTCTTCCTAGGTTACTTAATCGCTACCACCGTGACCGGTTACGGAGGGGATACAACAGTTTTCACATGTTCGAGTCCGGATATATCTCCTGGAAATAGTTATGTATTGAGGAAGGATGGAATTGCGATTTATAGGTCAATTAATGAGGGGATCACAGTTGGCGGAAAGTACAGTGCAGCTGCTGAAGTTGGGAAAATAAACCTGAAAATACTGAATACAAAAATTGAGGACGCTGGGGAATATTCATGCAACCACAATTTTATCGATGCATTTGGAACTGTTTCTGTTGCATGTAAGTTTTGAACATATTGGTAACGCTTCATTGTTCCGCAAAGATACGATAGATATATTCCTGTTTAACATGTTCTTATATTTTGAAACACAAAAGCATTTGATACAACAGTTATTAGTTGAAGTTGGAGATATGTTTAAGCTGTTGGTATTTGAGTACAATCGACCTTTTCAGCCCTGAGTTCACCGACACCTATTTATTTGAAGGTTGAAATTTTTTAGAAGAATTACATTTTAACTTGACTTGATTGCTTGATTGGACGATTCGATAATTGTTTTGGTCTAAATTTGATGGTTCTTCTAATTTAATTAGGGGTGTGTGTGTGCTTCCTTTGGGAACAAAAGGACTTTTGCATATTCTACAGACAGAGAATATCAATAGCGATGTGCTGCTTAGATCGTGTAAATCTATAAAACAAGCAGTCAGTAATAGCCGTACGAGTAAGTGTCTGATAGAATTGTTAAGATACAAGACATAGGACATTCATTTCATAGAGCTTCAGAAATCTTATTTAGTGAGGAAATATTTATGCTATTTGTTTCAGTTTTATCAAAACCATCAATCGACATACTCAGCCTGACAACCAGGGTTCTATTAACTACGTATAGTTTGAGCATGACCAAATTACAAGCAATCATGTGCGCTTAGCATTAGCTGTATTTTGTTTTGTTGATTAATGTTTTCGAAATCGACTCATTTGTTTGTTACAGTTCAACCTAAAAAGGTCACTGCAACGACGTCCCAACAAGAACACATGTGGAGATTATCTGTTTCTGCTTTCAAGGTTTTCCCACGTGAAGCAAATATTTCTGATGTATCTTGTTTGAGGCCACCAGATAATCCGGTAAGATAGTGTGTGTGTGTGGGGGGGGGGGGCATGACATCACTATTATAAAGAAAAAGGGAACTTGTGAAATTTTACAGCTATGATAAAGGAAATTCCGTTCCATACCCGAATTAAAATATTATTCAATGATAATCTCCAGACATATCAAACAAACTAAACTTTGAATCAAGCATAATTTACTTTTGAATATTATGCACTGAATGTCTGTGCAGCCCTGTGTTTTTAAGATAAATCAACATCTGTAAAATGGAACGGTTTCATATGATTTTTCGAATACATACTTTGATAATATTCAATTGAAAATGGAGTCGCAGTGATGAATTTTATAATGACATAAGCCATGTTTCACTATATATCTACCGGTTAACCATTGTACTATTAGAGATTAAAAAACGAAAAAATATTAATGTAATCTCGTTCCCTTGGTTATGCTTATTGTGAGATTGGAGCGGATATACTTATTCAATAGCGCAATAATGGGAAACATGTTGGTTGGTGTGGGTGCAACAGTTTACCCTGCTGGTTAACTACAAAGTGGATTAACCTACCTGCTTGACATGCGTTGTAACATGTCGATGGGTTGATTATAGAAAATGATGATGGATGCGAAACATCTTCTGTCTTTTCAACACACCACACCAAGCCGGTCGAAATAAAAGTTCATGGTTCATCCAACATAGATCATTACGATGACCATGTAAATACTTTTCGCCTTCCAACCTATGTATCTGTATTTTTATTTAATTCTTCGGCAATTGAATTTTATGAGATTTTCCAAGGCTTTTATGAATCAACTAGCTTTTTTTCTACTTATTCATTCTCTGCCATGCAAGCTTTACACGGCGGGAACACCAGCAATGGTCTCTTATAAGTTCTATTTTTGGAAATTGTCTCGCATCTGTACTACTGTTCGTCGATATTAGCTTTCAAAACACATTTGTAGATAGTTCTAAGATTAAACCCTTAGACGAAATATGTATGCATGACTGGTAATCCTATATATAGATATCTACACGAATGCTAAAATTAATAAGAGCTTTTTGGCGTCATGATGAACAGGTTTATTGCATGACTGGCTTTGGTCAATTTCACTTAACGTATTTGAAACCTGAAATAGAGACTTATATCGTGCTAGTCTAAAGCGTGCTAGTTACGCAATACCAAGACCAGCTTATTGAATCTTAAGTTAACTTTATAAGGCTCACACCAAAGTTGTCAAATGCAGTGCTCATTATATTCTTTTGCAGGTATAGGTGTTGTTTTATTTGGAGTGTGTTATGTCTATTTGCTTCTGTTTGTTTGGATTGTCTTGTTTGAATCGATTAATGTAACGCATTACAGTTTGGGGCTGATTATGGCAATTGCTGTCGACGATAAAAACATCGCCAAAGAAAGACAAAAACTCAATAGATATACATTACAGTAAACAGTTAACACTTGAGTCTTTGTCATGTTAATTGTTTTTCTTCCATTGCTTGGGTATTTCACGGGAACGATCACTCAGTATTCTTACATTTTAGTACAAACTGTATTTCAATTACAAAATGAAAACTTAATGATGGTTAGAATACTGTCTCTTTGCTTTATGTCAAGATCATCTTCCGCATGTATGCTAAATTTCATACAAGTAAAGAACTGCTTATAACAAAAGGAAAGCTAGATTTGGATGTTAAATTTTATTTCAGGTATCCATTTAACCTTATACATGTAGTATGTCGATAATAATAGATCATCACGATAATGATAAATGTATGGGTCATGACTCTGTATCATCAAGTATTAATGGAAAACCCTGACCATGCATCCTATCATGGTTATAAACCTAACACATGACAGACTTAGAAACCTACAACTGAAATTATAGATAACTTTTATGGATATGAATTGGATACATAATCAGCTTTTCTCGAGAACATGAAATAGGTTGATATTAAATTCATGTATTTGAATTCCTTCAATTTATAAAATAGGTTTGAGAGGTTAGCGTATTGTTAACGTCATGAAAACTTAAAAGAGTATTACAAACCCGTTCAATATAACCATTTAGTGTCTGTCTTTTAAACTCAGGTAGCAGTATTTCAAAGGGAGAATCAAGAAGTCAACACAAATAATGAGGAACAATTCTTGTACGATATTTTCTGGAACGGAACGATTGCTAGAACTTGGTCAGGAGACGTAGAATGTAACATCACTATTGTTGTTATAGATACTATTGTCAGAACAGTAAATGTGTCATTCCAAGGTAAGAGATTTAATAGAATGTATAGTCGTTCATGCGATACTGGAATGCATTTTTAGCAATATTGGTTGCGCCAAAAGTTGTAAAAGATGAGAAAGTAGGTTGTAAAATAAATCTGCTTTGTAACTTTATTTGCTTATCGTGCCAGTCATGATAAACATTGCATGCGATACCTGGGAAAAGAGTATGTGGATTGATGCAAGAAAGACACAGCACTGTGCTATACCACAGAATGTATTACATTGTGTGTAAAACGACTTCCGAACATGACACTCAGTGTATTGTGGTAACGAATAGAAAATCATTTTTTATGTTAACTCGCAGATATGTGTATAGCTGGCCATTTCCTATTAGAAATTCCATGTTGTCTCAAAATCACTCACTGCTTTAATGCTAAGCATTCCTAATAATCAGTGAGAAGACAGTTAATTTTACCAAGACAATTGAAAAAAGAGACACTTTATGTGGATTAATACCGTCATGTAACTGATATTAAAAACAAGGGATTTCGTCAACAGCTTCTAGAAAAGTTGGAAAATAAAGTGTTGTTAAAATGAGGAAATCAGGATGGCTCGCTTGTGGTATTAGAGCTTGAACAATAGCTTCCTGTCAGCTTCATTGTTGCGATTAGCAATGACAGTTGTGGTTCGGCTGCATGTCATTCTTGCAAGTGCATTTTTTAAAGACTGTTTAACCTATAATCCTAATAACTGCTTTTCAGACACAACAGCATCTACGCCCAACCTTACGTCAGGAAACAAAGTTTTACTGGTTACCCCTCTGCATATACCTATTCCACCTACCGTGATGAAGCATTTCTATTTCAACAAACGATAGGCAATTAAATCGGATTCTTTGACTTCCCCATTTATTTTATATCAGACAGTTATAACATGATGCACATTTTCTGGAAAGCAAATTTTATTTCAGATTTAGGCCAAAATCATTCGCGACGTTAAATAATATTGAACAACTAAACCACCTCCATTTTGTGGAAAAAACCGATGGCCTGGAAAAAATCGCGTTAAAATATAAATGTGTCTAAGAAATGGCTTGGATGTAGATGTGTATCGTTGGTTCAATGCTAAAAAGGAAAACTACAGAATGAAAGAGAAAGGGTTATTAAGGATTATTTAATGGTAACAATCTTAATGTAATAAAATGTCGATTAAAACTTTAACATACTTCACATGGGAGTGCGTGGTGGATAATGGTAAGAAATGGAGAAGCTGGTTAACATAGAACATAGCGAAAGAAAAATAAACTTGAATATTCATTATAAAGCAGTGTAGCAAAACAAGCAAATGCTCATCATTGGTATTTTCCTGATACCACAATGCTTTTCAAAAGTTTATATTTTATTCCTCTGTATGATATTGAGGGGAAAATGTTATATCCATATCATAAATAACATGCCTAAATGTTATGGTTAATAATGTCTGATGATTCATTTTACTGAAATGTACCCGCAACGGTATCAAAATGGTAATCTTCAAGATAAGCTTTGTTCTTGAAAGACTGCGCCAGTCATATGAGATTAAAGAAGATTCCGTTAGTTGTCAACATTAAACGAAACGCGTCTTGTCGATTTGCGTGAATCACATGGTCAAATAATTATGTACGGAAACACACACTTAAACGGCCGACTACGCTGAATACTTCCTCATTTAACATCTCTTTCCATTCATGCACTCTTTCGCAACGTAGAACTTTGCTTTGGGCATAAGTTGTGCAAATAAGATCATGCAAGCAACTGTCCGAATCACGGCGAAGTCTTTAACCGAAAAAAGGTTGACATTTTATTATTATTCATATGCTTTTGATAATGCATTTTTGTAGCTTTTCTGTATAGATACCAGTTATAACTAACTACACTGCAAACAACCTAAGCATACCATAGATGTTATATTCACCGGTAAACACAAAGAATGCCGTGAGATGGGCATGACATCGCGTTAATTCACAGATATGTGTATATCTTGGCATTTTCTTATCGATATGTATGTTCTTTTAAAGTCACGCACTGCTTTTACACCTGGTCATTCCTAATCATCAGTGAGAGGACGGTCCATTTCATCGAGACCATTAAAAATAGAATCAGGTCATGTGAAACAATAGCATATTGTGATTAAAATTACAAACGGGGAATTTTGTAAACAGCTTCTAGATAAGTTAGAAAATAAAGCATTGATTGAATGATTATGACTGACTTGTGGTATCAGAGTTTTAACCATAGCTTCTTGTCAGGTTCATTTTTGCGATTAGCAATGGCAGTTGTGGTTCGGCAGCATGCCATTCTTGCAAGTGCGTTCCTTAAAGTCTGTTTAACCTATAATCCTAGTAACCGATTTTCAGACACAACAACATCTACAAGTTCAACGTCAAACCGTACGTCAGGTAACAAAGTTTTTCCGGTAACCCCTTTGCATATACCTATTCCAACTTCTGTGTTGAAGCTTCTCTATTTAAACAATGTATAGGCAATTAGATTTATTCATTTTATATCACACTGTTATGACACGATGCACATTTTCTAGTAAGCAAATTCTAATTTAGATTAAGGTCAGAATCATTCGCGACGTTTAATTGTATTAAACGTCTAAACCAACTTCATTCTTGTGGAAAACAACCGATCGCCTGGAAATAATCATGTTAAAATGTAAATGTGTCTAAGAAATGGCTTGGATGTAGATATTCATCGTTGTTTCCATGCAAAAAAAAAACACAGTTCGGCTATCTAATCAATTCCCTTTTCGATTTGACACACAACAGGAAACGACATGATAACCATGTCTTTTTCTTACATAAAACAAAGTTAAGACTATCATAGTAGGGTTTCAAAACCGTTTTAGTCACATTAGGATGAAAGAGAAAAGATTATTAAGGATTAACTAATGGTAACAATCTTAATGTACTTAAATGTCGATGAAAATAGTTTGCTTTAACATCATTGTCATGAATCCATTACTTCTCATAGGACTGCGTTGTGGATAATGGTAAAAAATGGAGAAGCTGATTAAGAAAATAGCGTGAGAAAAATAAACTTGAATATTCATTATATAGCAGTGTAGCAAAACAAGCAAATGCTCATCATTGGTATTCTCCTGATACCACAATGCTTTTCAAACTTATTTGTAATTTTTTTCCATTTTATGATATTGAGAAAAAAAGTCATATCCATATCATAAATAACAGTTAAGTTAGATCATTGGCAAAAATGTTTCGTAACAGAATATAATAAATTATACATTACAGCCCTAACGTCGTTTCTCCGAAGACATTTGGGGTACAGAAGAAAAGGTCTGATAGATTATTATTACGATCTTTGCCATGTTCTGGTTTAACGTTATTACATATTGATGCCCAAAATGAAAGGTTTTTCATATAACAACAGTAGTTGTATCCTGTTGAATTTGGATATTGACGATTTCCTAGAACAAGTAAACATAGTAACTATTTTTCAAATCTACTAGTTCTGTGCCAAACTGTACGTCAGGTTTTATAATTCAAAAGGTATACAATCCTTCAGCTTATATCTACTTCTACCCTATGTAAATGATAGTTAAACAGATATTTTGATTCATGTGATAACCCTTTCCCAAACGACAAATGTTCGACTGTCTTAGATTGAAAGAGTTTGAAGACGACATTTTAAAATGTGATGAAACTTAAAAATATTCTTCAGATAGGTCGGAAAACCTTGTGGGAAAAGGAGAAATTGCTCTTAGCGAGCAATTTCTCCATTTCCTACAATGTTTTCCAGAGTCGTCTGCAACAAAGTGGTTAAATGTCGTCATTGTTTAGTAATGGGTTAAACATGAAAGAACAATGACATACTTTAAAAAACGTTTCTAATCTTCGAGAAAGATAAATATGTACCATATTACAAATATACTTGTTGTTGACGTGTGGTTTTCATGCTGTCAAAGTAAAATAATAAAAATAAACTTTTAAAACACTGATTGGGATGATTGTTTTGAAGCATATGGAAATGAGCACAAGAATGCCTTGTGAAATGAGGAGTCGTAATGAAAAAATCACTCTGTTCCGATGTCACGAAGAAATAACATTTAAAATCCAATTATATCTGTACTCAAATGAAGATAGTAGGCGTGTAATTGTTATGGAGCATTTCTAACATTCTGATTACCAATGTTTTGAAATCTGCACAGCTGATTTTTTCCAATCTAATTGGTATCTCAAAAAACGAACTTGTGGTCAGAGCATCCAAAGAGATTTCACCTTTTCGAAATTCTTAGTCAGATTTTAAAACTTCGCATAAATGTTTACCATCGACAGTTAGCTATAGTAACGAAACGATCCCATTTAAACTTCTAATAAATTATGCTGCATTGTGCCTTTTCCAGACAATTGGTAGCCATCACAAAGAACAGGTCTTCGTGAAAAGATAGTTAATACTTGGTTACAGATGGGTCATACCTATTTGACATATTTGACAAATTACTACTCGCTCAAAGGGGAGGAGCCGTCAAAGTGTTTTACCTGCTTCGCTTTTCTCACAATAAATCATATTTTAGAATGTGTTGATATTGTGTTAATTTATTTCGCGAAAAAATACCTTAAAAATAATATCTCACATATTAAGAGTTTAATCTTTTAAAGTTTTTTATGCTCATTCTATAATTATTAAGTATCTTACAAATGTAGTAATTGATGATGGGCATTTATTAAGATGTGAGGATTCTCTTTAAATCATCCTTTAATATTTGTTTCTCACACAACACATTTGTGAGATATTCCCTTAAACTCAATTCATATAAAGAACGTTTTGAGCTTGTGAAACTTGAACAGATTTTCGACTTTTTGAAAAAAAAAACTGATCGTACATGTACCAAGTGTGGGGGTCGCACAAAACACTTGACATCTTTACTGTATTTCTTTTAATCATGTACTAAGTTGTACAGATGTCATCGAGTAATTTATTTATGCATCAATCTTTATTACAATGTTGTTTCTTGTGTTTTATGGAAAAGCTTATTTTATCCTATTAGCCTTTCCTCAATAATACTTAGCCAATGACTTTGCTTGCCAAATGACCGTAACTGCTAGTACGTCCTAGAACACCTTTCATTCATTTCATTCATTCATTCGATCGTTCGTTCGTTCGTTCGTTCGTTCGTTCGTTCGTTCGTTCGTACATTCGTTCATCCGTTAATCCATTCATTCATTCATTCATTTATTCATTCATTCATTCATTCATTCATTCATTCATTCATTCATTCATTCATTCATTCATTCATTCATTCATTCATTCATTCATTCATTCATTCATTCATTCATTCATTCATTCGTGCATTCGTGCATTCATTCATTCATTCATTCATTCATTCATTCATTCATTCATTCATTCATTCATTCATTCATTCATTCATTCTTTCATTCATTCATCTTATCTTAGAAATAGAAACATTTCTAAGCTAAGGCGTGTGAATCAGATCCATCCAGGACATCAACTAAGGACGTATTATCCCAATGATGAAACAAGTGCCCGACTCACCAACAAATGTCAGACGTTGGTTTGCATATAAAACATGTCTTAAACGATATATATGTGAAACGTTTATATAAAGAAATTATCAATATGTGTTATATAATGATCAAAATTGAGATAATTCTATGAAAAGATTGTTTTCTTATCAAACTGTAGAAAATGTCTTTAGATAGATATGTATATGAATCTACATCGAATACTCTTTCTATCTACCATTCGTCATAGCCTAACAACTATTATCTTTGTGTATTTCATTCGTAATATAAAGACAATGCTTATAAAACATTAAGATTTTGTGTAATTTAGTCAAACAAAATGCAACAAACGAATCAATTTAATTCAACGAAAATTACAATGACGCCTTCATTCTCATCTACAATAAATGCTCAAAAGTAGACGAAACTAGATGATCAAAAGTCTATACGACAAGAAAGCATAGCTATGAGAACTCTTGACATTTACCTGATCAACAACGTTTTAATCTATTTGGAGTCAATAAATCCAACATATTTTTTAAAAGCTTAGCTTTTTTTAGTATGTTAACAATTACGATGTTTTACTTGTTTTAAGCATCCAATCAGTGTAAGGATTCTATGTTAAAAAAAGTGATTTTAGATTTTCAACCATTTGAAACTAGATATTCAGGTACCAATAGCTTCTATATGACATGGCTGGCTCACCAGTGCGATACTTTTTGATGAAATATAATGGCAGTCTTATTTTGTACACGATGGTTCATTTCTAAAGAAGAAATTTGTTCGATCAGGTCTTGAAGAACTTCGTAATAGTACCCCTCTGAAACAGAGGAATGGTGGTTATACAACCATCTGACGAATATAACTATCTGTGTTACAGATTCATGGGTTATCAACGATCAAGAAAATTGTACAGTCAGATACAGTCGATACAGCTATTAAAACATTCACTGATTTAACACACACATGAAAATATTTGCATGGTTGTATAGTACTGACAAATGATGTATTTTGCATAACTATGTAGCATATTTTGGTATTTATAGGCATATATAACTATTCACCAATTATCATATAAAAGGACATTTCGGATAAAGAAAACTCTTACGAGATTAAATCAAGACCCATCATGTATATGTAAACAGACGATAGCGAGTATAGTCTTGGGCGGGTTTCCAATCTTCATTTTTCGAAAGTCAGAGATCTGGGTTTGAGGTTTTCCTTTTCTTTTTAAAGAAATTGAACACAACATTTATGACACTGTACAAGTCTCAACAACGATGTTTTGTTACCATCATAGACCATTGATAAAATTTCTATACGCTTTATGCTATGTTTTGATTTGCAAAGTATATATCACGTAAACACTGTTGAAGGTTTCCAAAAAGGCGTTCCATCAAGTGCGTGAAGATGTTTTTTCACTCTCACAGCGTCTATTGTGTATGTAACCAAATTAGATTGTTATATTGTTATTTTAGTTTTATTTATAAAGTTTATGACAAATAAAGAATAGTAACCGGAAGATATGATTTTTTATGTTATCATTTCCCTAGGAACTTACTTGCGTGGATCGTTTACAACCAATGATTGAAGACAACTTTAGGACTCAACTGAAAAACACACACGTTTATTTGGAAGCATGTGTTCTATGTGTAAGAGTATATTCAACCATCTGTACTTTATTCAAGCTTTCTATGAAATGGCCGAGTTTGCTCTTCACCACGATCTCCCATAATGCGGTGTATAAACAATCTGATTGACTGGTCGTCAACTTCCTAAAAGTAAAACATAATTGTAAAGTTAAAGGATTATGATGTAAAAAGTAGTTTATCTGGAAAATATATTAACAGCCTGTTTTCAATGTAAACAAAGTGATTATATTTTCGCGATTCATATTAGGCGGGACGAGACAAGAAGGTATTCACAGCCCTATAATTTATAAGCAGCGCATAATAATCTTTATTCAAACATGGTGTGGAGAGTCTAATGGGGTATATTTATAATGATCAATACCGAATATCCTATGTATTGCCTGTATTTATTTTGTTGATTCCCTTGCAAGTGCAAACACAGCCATACATTTACAAAATCGAATTGATTTCATTTCCAGATTTGCAAAGAAACTACAATTTAACTACGAGGCTATGAGTATTCAGCGACAATGTAAAAAGTTTATGCATATTTCATGCTCATTTCTTCAAAAATTAATTTTCTCTTCAATGAATAATAACATCACGCTTGGTGAATGTGGTAGACTTTAAACGCATGTTATTTGCAAAAACACATGTTTCAACTACTTATGTGACCTTATAACTAGTGTGTAAAATGATAGATATAAAATGGTTAAAATCTGTGCTGATTAAGGACGTCTAAAAGGACTATCTAAGACCAAAATGCTTCTGTTCGAATATGGGTCTGGCTCCGTCTGGCTGTCTCACAAAGTGTGTTGACATAAGCCAATGGGTTAGACAATCCTGACAAAGACTCGAACATTGAATGATACAAAACTGGGATAATGACATTATTGATCCTTCCAGATATGATCTTAAAAACTTATCAAATCGATGCTTAACCCCAGAGGATACCTTTGCTGAAATATACCAATCACGTTGAAATAACGCATTGCTGTTTTAGATGTTCTTGTCACAAATTGAATACCATCTTGTGATTGACATGGAATACATAATGTTTCTACGTGCTCTATGAATACAACAGAATATAAGTGTCGCCTTTTTTTAATAAGTTTTAATATTATTCAATATTATTTCAAATATTATAGATTCAATAATTTACTGTTAATGACAACTCTAATGTCATATATTTATTGTAGGTGAACGACAGTATGATGTGAGAATATGTTACATGTACTTGATTGTACTCTTACAGTTAGCGTACATTTGTTAAAAAGTGAAGACTTTTTCTCGGTTATCAATATTTCATTTCCAACGTTTAGGAAATAAAAGACAGCATTTAAGGATAAAAATACATCAATGAAATATGTACTTATTGTAATGAATGGAATATATTAATAAAAGAAATATAAATTGTCTTGTAATCACACAGGTATAAATCTCATAGAGACCTTTTGTCAAGTGTACTCGACAAAATACCTAGGTAACTTGCGAAATATTATAAGTTAAGCTGCAACATTTTGCTGACTATGTTACTGTGTAGTTGAGTTAAGGGTATAAGTGTATGAGTGTGTCCCAAAATGTCACTATTTTATTTTAGTAACCATGAAATTGTTTTCTGTACATATTTTTGTAAAACTATCTGAAGCCTTAAGTTTTGAATCAAACAAAAAGCTTGTACCTCCTGCCATTTCAGCTGTACTTTGTCTGCAGCAAAAATGTCGACCAAATTGCTGAAGGCGCTCAAGTTTTATACTAAGGCAATTATTGAAGAAATATAAAGTAAAATTGCAAAAGCATACCATTAGTGACAACCATTTTCATCCTCTTTATGGGAGAAATTCTCTTAACAACATGCAAACGACATTTCGATTTCTTTCAGTCAACTGTCTAATGATCTTTCCAAATGCGAATAAATCATAATGTGTGCTCCTATGCCATGTGAATAATTTTGAAGGCACGACAGATCAAAGATCAACCATGTTTGGGACAGACGCCCGCATTTAGCACGTTCAGCGTTTAGATCCTGACAACAAATTGTTTTCTTTTCTATTTCTTAACAGAGTCCGATTCGACGTCCGAGCCGTTCCCAGTGTGGCAAGTGTGGCATATTATGGGCGGGATTTTCATATCCATAGGCATGGCCATAGTCATAGTCTTCGTCATTTGTTACAGCCGCAAGAAAGCACTCTACCGTAAGTTTTATTTCATGATTTATATTTATGGATTGAAACTACATACGTACATGGGGCATGTACCTCGGTTAAGAATATTTACTGACCTCGTTATAACATCCAGGCAGCTAAAAGTAGAAGGTTCTATTGGTCAGTCTAATAGTATTTCTAAAGTATAAACATTCGACATAGAAAAAACCAAACAATTGATAGAACATGATAATGCTCTATAATGAGTCACTAGCTTGATATCAATAATCATATGATCGTTTGAGCAGATGTTATTTTGACAAAAATTTTAGATGTTCATAAGGATGTTTAACCTTTTTATAGATACTATCCTACAAACAATAACAGCCTTTGTTGCTTTTTCTATTAACCTAGAAAAATAGCCCAATATCAGAGAACGGTCTCTATTTAAAACGCAGATGTTGAGATGTTAGGAACACCATCTCCAGTGGAATGAACAAAATTTATCATTTACCAACACGTCCGTGGCAAAGCATCTTTGTGGAGTACCGAATGATGCAAATTTTGAATCCAGAAAAGGTTACAATCAATCAGCGATATACACGCTTTAAATCATTAGTGTAATGGAAAGTAGGTGAAGTGTTTACTTTTAATTTGATATTAGCATTCATAGTTTTAATTATTCATAATAGACGTGTGTAAACATATTAAAAACGCAAGTCGAGACTCCATCAGTATACTTTTTTTTCTTAAAGACAAATGATCGTTTGATGTAATGTCCACTAGTTTTTTTTTTACTTTTGACCAAGCACATTTCATTTATGTCTTTATCTATTGTTTATGTCTGTCTAAATACAGAAAAAGAACTATCTCTGATCATTATTATATGTTTTTCATACCTGATAAACCTTTGGTTCGTTCATCTCCAGTCGTCCTTTCATCAATTACTCATCGACTTCTGTAAAACGCCACCGGCATTATTCTTTATTTATCCTCTGCAGAAATATGTTTCCAATAATTCAAGGTGGTTCCTTGATTTTGACACATTGGTATATTACGGTTTTTTTTAGAATACACTAATAATATGTTTGTTGGTGCTATCATTGAGGACATAGGTCCAGGGATAGAGGGTAGGCCTCCGGACACGAGGGTCGTGTGTTCGAATCCCGTGAGACGCGGGTTTCGCCTTCCGAATTTTCATTAATCCACATACGACGCGAGTACTGGTTATGTATCCAGGAAGTAGAAACAAGAGTGATGAATATAAGTTGTAAGAACTTGTTTCACTATCGATATATGTATACATTTAAATGATATCCATTTTCGATGAATTTTACGGCAGTAACATATTAATAACATTCATATAGATGTGAAATGGACATTTGGCTCTTAACAAAATATCTTTTTTTCAAGTTTTGTCTAGTTCGTAGAAATTTCATGGAGGTCAATAAAATCGTAGAAGAGTTAACCGAAGTTCAAAAATTCATTTGATTTTTATTTTATTTGAAAGGTTTTTTGGTAAAAGGCATATGAGAGAATATTAGTACATTAGATGAAAAAATGAATTACTGAGAAAAATATAAAGTTCTTTTATCATGTTCATAAAAGTCACGAAAATTAAATTATGAATGCCGTGAGACCCTATTTAACAAACTATTTCAATATAAGTCATTGTGAGCTGTAAATATAGTTGTCTCCAATTCAACCATGTTTATCTACAATATGTTTGTTTACATATTTAAGATAACGAATTCTGATTGGCCGGTTAAAAAATTGTGTTTCGCGGGATCAGGTCTGAGGTGAAGAATCGGGCAATCTGAATTATCAAACTGGCTAAGCTAGAGTCTGTCTCGTTAGCCTTAACGTTTATGTTGTGTTGATAGGGTGTTTTTTGGTGATAACCATTTGAATCTGACCATAGGTTTACCAAATATTGTAGTTTACTTTGACATTAGTCTCATTTTGTGAGCCTTTAAAACTTGTGTCTTTAGATATTGATAATGGCATGTCTTGTGTAAATACAACATATTTTAATGGTGACCAAAGCTTATTAAGTTCAATGAGGGTTATAACGAAACCAAATCAAATTGAAAAGTTGCCACAACGATTGAAAAAGAGGAGAGAGAGAGAGAGAGAGAGAGAGAGAGAGAGAGAGAGAGAGAGAGAGAGAGAGAGAGAGACAGAGAGAGGGAGAGGAGAGGGAGAGGAGAGGGAGAGGAGAGAGAGAGAGAGAGAGAGAGAGAGAGAGAGAGAGAGAGAGAGAGA
This sequence comes from Cerastoderma edule, assembly GCA_947846245.1. Classification (NCBI taxonomy): domain Eukaryota; kingdom Metazoa; phylum Mollusca; class Bivalvia; order Cardiida; family Cardiidae; genus Cerastoderma; species Cerastoderma edule. The sequence goes on along the minus strand of OX401409.1, from coordinate 14,914,427 downwards.
GAGAGAGAGAGAGAGAGCGAGAGAGAGAGAGAGAGAAAGGGAGAGAGAGAAAGGGAGGAAGGGAGGAATGGGGAGAACGGGGAGAGGGAGGGGGAAGAGGGGGGGACTTGGGGGGAGTCGTTTCATCATGATTAGAGCAAATCGAAATAAATGTTCTTTTATCAAACATGTATTGATACTGAGTTGTGTTTTGGGACGCTGGTGTATCCTCAGCATTATTATATTTGTACTTATGTATGCCCGATGTTTTTTCCATTATTAGGTAATAATGCTTAGGACTTCTGATATGCATCATGTCTGTTTGAATAGTTTAACATTTTACAGTGAAACGTGTGTGTAAAATATCATGTAAATGTCAATGTATATTTAATCAGTGTTACCCATGTCATAATTCCTTTTGGTGATTAGCTTTATGTGTTTACATGTACGCATGATAAAACTGAAACTTTCTACGATTGAAATATGGGTGTGGAATCGTAATCTAACTAAATGTAAATTTGGTCTCTCAGTAAGTACATAACTTGATAATATCGCATTTCCTGTCATTGGTCTAATGAAGTACATGGTACCAACAATATGATTCAGTTGTTAATACATAGCATTCATGCGCGCTTTATCACATATTTTAGGAATGTTGTATATTAGAATTGTTTTTCTTTAAAACCGTATTGTAACTTTACCAATGTTTGAGACGTACTTGAGAATAGCCATTGGAAGTAAAATAAATTATCATCTAAATATTTAGAGCCTTTATTCAATGAATTGCTATGTATTCAGATCCAAAAGCGTTGTAACGATTTTTTAAATTGCAAATCTTCTCGTCTGTGAACAGGCACATTTACCGTTATGTTTGCTCATTATAAACAAACTCTTATTTTGTTTCAATGTTTTCAAAAGGCATATTACAAGACATACATTCCAAAGTATGCTTAACATTTTATCTTCCCTAGTACAACACACCATAGCCAGCCATGAACATTTTTACGTTACAGAACGTGTATGCCAAACCGAGACCTTGCACAAGTCCATAGACACACGTGTATATATGTAGAGATATCACTGTTGATCAATGAACGACATTGATTATAGGAGTCTCCTTGCTCTGTTTGTAACATAAGTGGCATTGTTTTGGTTATTGCATATCCTATCGGAGTTTCCTTTTCCACGTACTTATGACATGTCATGACTCTGGAGTATTTGGTAGGGTTTTGCCTTTTTTTTTAACTTGTCTTTAAAATGTTCTAAATGAACTTCTACTTTGTCGTATTGTATAAGGTAATCAAGACATTACATGTTCTTATGTTTATGTATTCATTAACCATATACGAAGATATTACACTTAAACTTGTTCCTCTTTAACATGGCGTCGCTTTCTTAAAATAAGTGCGTTCCTATAATACAAATTAGGCCGAAGCTTTATTCCTTATTTGTACTCATGACCTTTACATGTTGTGTCCTTTGGGGTTGTTTCAGTTTTTATTTCTAAAATCTCCAGCTTTCACGTTATATCACGACCAAAAGAAGATCTACCAACCAATGTAAATTCCAATAAATACGTAAAAAGTCCATGCATTATTGAACCTTAAATATGAGTAACACTTATTCAATGAGATACAATCATTCTTTTGATGACTTTTTAAACGTATTGGTTATTGATTTGTAAATCCTAGCGCTGTAGGCCATGTCATCCATTGTTCACCAACATTCCTCACCTGTTGACCTGCCTGGTTAGCATAAATAACACGCTATGCTGAGTATATCTAAAAATATTCTCGGAGCCTTTCGTTATGTTCGACCACGTGGTTTATAAGGCGGACACTGTTTATATCACCTTTTTGCATGTTCGTTGATCGAACAACATAAGCTGTGAGATATTTTCTTTGAAATAAGATGGGTCTTTAACCAACGTTTAACCAATTTGAACGCATCGGAATTTTGGCATAAACCAGGGTTTTTCGGGATAAGTCTATGTTGTTCAAGATGGTTCCGTTGACGACAGTTGATCAAAGAACATAATCTGTGAAATATTTCCTTTAAAATAAAAAAGGTCTTTGACCAACCTTAAACCAGTTTAAACGCATCATAATTATGGCATAAACCAGGGGTTTTCGGGATAAATCTATGTTGTTCAAGATGTTTCCGTTGACAACATATGCTATGAGACCGATTTAATGTGAATGAATTGAACCTTGTTTGTTTTACATTGATTAAAGGTAATGCAGACACCTTTATCTTTTTTTGCTCAATTGTTGATGATCATTCTTTAAAATCTGCATTTGATTGATTTCATTTAAACATATTCATATAACTATGTTATCCATTGTTCGTAATTGGCCTTACTAATTTCTTTCTTTTTTATATAAAGACTAATTTTTCTTGCTAGGAACAAATCCTATGGCTCCGATGGAACGGAAAATCGGACACATCCGTCACCTATTGGAACAACAAATTAAACATTGCTTGTAACTAAACCTCCACAAACAACCCTGCAACACGGTTACCAGTTCAAAGATCAGTCGATAAAACAAGGCAACTACTCCTTGAGCTCCGATAAAAAATTCCTCCAAAGTTGGGCCAGATGTTAATCAACACTTTGATGATCCTAATAAGAACACTACAGGGCAAAAAAGTGTAGCAAACAATGAACTCATTCAAATGATTTTATTCACAATATATGAGGTCTCCGGCCCATAATACAAACATATTTTTTACAATATTTCCCTGATATATATGTTACATGATTATTAAAATGCATTAACATGCAATTTGGAATTAAGTATTTTCTGTTTCAAGAGGTCTGTAGCAGGCATATCGAACATATGTATACAAATATATAAGACAACCCTATGAAAAACGGTGTGAAATTAATGAGAGAAAAGTAGAATTCGCCTACAGCGAGCTCATACTCCCTTTGTCACAATGCCCTCAATGGTTGATATATTTGTTAAGTCAGCAGCAGACAAATTGAATACATATAGACATAGAAAATGAAGGATCCACTCATGGAGAGCGAATTCCCCACTTGCCTCAATTCTCCCAAAGATTGTCTGTCAAAATGTCCGCAGCAGACAACATTGAACACATCTAGGTAAAAGATCAAACTACTAAAACATTGCTTTATCCCTTTTTACAATAGAAGTATCTTATCAAAGGTTGTCTGTAACGAAGGATGCAGCAGGTGTTTCTGAACACAGCTAGGTAGATGAACAATATTCATATAAAGCTGTGTGAATTTTTAATACAAGAAAGATAACATTGTGACGAAAGTATTCGCACACAATGAGCGATTTCTACTTCTATCACAATGCCATCATTGCTTATATTTTGCGGAGTCTGCAGGAGATAATATTAAACACATCTAGGTAACCATGCAAAATCTATAGTAAAATATTTTACAGCTTTATAAAAAGTGAAAACTCTTCGACCAAGGGATACGCTCATGATCAGCAAGTTCTCCCCTTATCGCAATATTCTCAAAGGCTGTCCTTTTAAATTCAGTTTTAGGTCATTTTAACCCCTTACTAAACGGCAATTTTTGGACTGTCTCAATTTGAAAAAGCATGCAGACGACAATTCAAAAGTTCCGTTGGGTAGAAAAACATTAAGGGAAAAGGATAAATCGCGCATGAAGAGCAATTTCATCCTTTCTCGCAATGTTTTCTTCAGTCGTCTGCTTCAGACAAGTAATCACTAGAGTTCGTTCGGCATAGGGTTAAACACATCTAGGCAGATGTACACATCATTGAATGAAACACTGTGTTATTGTGTAATATATAAAAATAGGAGTTGAAAGCATTGTGACAAAAGAAGAATCCGCTCACGATGAGTGAATTATCGTTTTGCCACAGTGCTCTCAACGGATGCCTATTTATGGAGACGTTACGGCTTGTCTCTGACAGATAAATGGTTATAAATATAGAGAGACAATATTGTCGTTTCGTACTTGCATTATTTTATGAATAAATTTGCAGATGTTCAATAGTCGTAATTCATTTGAGCAAGACATGTATGCGTTAAAGGCTTCTTGGGTTTTATTTAATTGTTTCCCAATATATATTTCCCTATATTTTTCGTACCGTTTACAGCAGAAAAATACATGGATTTCGTCTTCGACTGTTTCGATGTCGGATTCCCCAAGACAGAAAGTACATAAACGGTCTTCTCTTATGACATTATGGTGTCTTCCAACTTCTACATTGAGCCTATGGTTTGAGCACCGAAATTTCGCAAATGCCTTTCTCAAATAAAAAGGAAGATCAAACAGTAGATAATGTTCAACGTTTAAGAGAGACTTAAATTGTGTGTAAAAACATCCTTTAGACGTATTAGATAGAACGTTATGCCAATCCTGCTGTAGTTTATCTTTGAGTCTTAATTTAAATTCTGTTATGAAAGCTTTAGTATTGCCAATATCCTGTGAGATCCAGACGAATCCAAATCCGTGGGTGAATAATAAATTTCTAACTTCTGTTGCATATGCATGCCTTCCACAATCGTCGAATTTTTTAACCATTATATAACATTGTTTTGGATATCGGTACGGGGCCATATGGGTCAGTTGACACCAGTACTTTAAGAATTTAACATAATAATCTAAACATAGGGGACAACGGCCACATTCACCTAAAGCCATTTGGTTGCTGGTGTTTTTACCTACTCCAAGAAATTGTTTGCATGCAGTTATTTGGGTATTTTCAACTGTATTTTCTGTAGCTATAACCCCATAACTCTGAACCATAGCAAATGATTGGTTTTACCATTGAATCAAAAACTTTAAAGTAATCACAGTGGGTTAAGGGACCATACATGTATCTATACAAATTTATGCTGTTCAATGACTTTTTGGCTTGTGCTGTAAGGGCTGTGAGAGCTTTTGACCATTTGAGTTTGGGTGTAAATAACAAGCCCATATACTTATAGAAGGAAGATACAGTTATTTGAGTGTTGTTCAGAAACCAATACTCAGTCTTTCTGAGAGGTCCACCATTTCTGAAAACAACAATTTGTGTTTTAGTAAGATTGATCTTCATACCACTTTTGTTTGAGAATTCCTCAATAGCATTAATTTGCCTCTGTAAGCTTATAACTGAGTCTGCTGGACTAGCAACGTCGTCTGCAAACATTAAAGTAATGATTTTTGGAATACTATTTGTAACATAAATTCCTGAATCGCATTTGCTTTTAACATGGTTGCATACATCATTAATAAAGAGATTAAAAATCTAATCTATACTTTTTATCTAATCTATACACCCAAACTACAGCCAATACTTCCAAAGAAAAGTCCAGGCAGACGCCAAACATGGATGATGTCGAAGCCCAGAAGCAAAAAGAAAAAGGAAAAGAAGAAGAAAAAAGGGGAAAGAGACTAAAGAGGAGCAAATCGTTTAGACGAAATAGCATATACAAACACATGGGGCACATTTATACTGGATAGTTTTGAGTTTGAGGTCGAACTTGACACGTGCATTCTTGTTCCTCTAGATTGTTATCAAATCCTCTGAATATATGTTGTTGCTTTTTTTCGGGATTGTATTTTTCACTGTATCTGTATAGTCGAAACATGAAAAAGATATTTTGAATTTTATGGTCCGGATTCAATCAACACATGAAAATAAACCTATCTTAACTTTGGATTATTTAGTCAGCATAAAAAAGAATTATTTAGTCAGCATTAATAACATCACCATCTTAACTGGAATACATTTTTAAATGATGCTTTTAGACAGTCGTTGCCTATCGTGCTCTTAAATATGTGAAATATTTGTTTCGCAGTTTGTTTTGTCCAATCTGTATAAATGATCGCTCTTCGTCGTGTACTTCATAAGTTTGGAATGAATGTATGTTTATGCATGTATATTTCCGATCAAAAGAATTATAAAGTTTTGAGTGAAACTGTATGTTAGATCTGTTAATCATTTCTTCCTGTATTTTAATGTATTTTCTGATTGGCCTGCTTTGGATCGTAAACCTGAATGAAAACCAGTTTGGTTAAGTATAAATTTAGTATGTGTGTCGTCTAAATTGCTGTAGAAATATTAGTACGGACGACCCAGACTTGGACATTACATTCTACTCTGTAATACAAGTACAGCTTCGATCATCCGAGCTACGAAAATATAGTAAAACTTTATATTGTTTAGTTGTGTGTTTTTTTTTTTAAATTCAAAGCCCATTAAGTGCCATTTAAAGCCATATCAGATTATTGCTTGACTTGTTCATGTAACATTCTCTTGTTTATCCTAAGTATTGTCATTTGGATTTTCCCTTTTTTCCCATTTGCATAGGCCAAGTCCTCGCAGATACAATATTAATTGATTTACTCGAATATGTTTGTATTTACTTGTGTTTCCAAGTAGTGTTACCATTCGGTTAGATGTTATGGCGAGTGTCCGTATTTCAACATTCAATATTCAATCCATTTCTGTAGCTAAGGTCGTGCAATTATTGCCAGGTGAACGTTACTGTAAAATACAACCGTTGTGTATATAATTTATGAAACGAGTGTAATATCAGGAAATAATGCTCAACTAGAGGGATTCCTGCTTTGCCGTAGTGACTACTTTGATAGTCTGCCTCAGCAAGTACCTGGTAAACAATTTTTCATTTTGGTTGGTTTTTGAGGGGCTAAAACGAGAACATTTGAGTATTAATCCAGTGGTTGGTCAGCTCTTCTATGGTCCCCAGTTAGTAGATCTCGTTAAGCACGTTGTCTTAAACCTAAATTAGAAAATATATAATTACACATGTGATATATCAGTACGTCTGCCCTGTGTGATACGTATGTATCATTTAATGAAAGATAGGTGGCTGTATGTGTCAAAGAAATGCATGTGCATAGAGTAGACATGTGTTAAGAGTATACATGTGTGTATAGAGTGTGCATTCATATAGAGTATACATGTGCTAAGAATATACACATTAGAACTGTATACATATGTAAAAAGTATACATATGTCTGAAGTATGCAATAAAGGGTATGGATGTATATAGGGTATACATATGTATATCGTATGCATGTGTATAGAGTATATAGTTCTGTACTCTAACCACTAGGCCACGGAGGCCCCCAGTAAGTTCTTTATTTCAGTCTCATATACACTGTATATGTGTATAGAGCATATATATGTATAGATTATAAATGTGTGAAGACTATACATGTGTAAGAGTACGTATATGTAAGAGTATACATGTGTACAGAGTATCCATGTACATAGAGTATGAATATATTTAGGTTCTACTTGTTAAAAGGGTCCGGTTGATATACTTATCACAGGAAACCAAATTTGACTACAACATGCATACTCCTGCGTCGTATTCCCCCTTGTTTATCAATGTTAAAGTTGTTGTTGCGTTAGACGAATGAAACCGCTGTAACACGAACAAAGCTAGTAGCAATTTTGATCTTCTTGATCTTTTTGTATCGGCCCCTTCCTTTTACCATCCTCTATTTACACTTCACGAAACGCGGTTGTCAACGCAGTTAACTTCCATTTCATGCCCGTTCTTGCCCTAGGCTGAGTAGTTAAGTGGTTAATCCTTTTTCAAACGCTAAACTTTTCGACTGTCCCAAATTGAAAGAGTTTGCAGACGACATTTCAAAATGTGATGAAATTGAAAAGTAATCTTCTGATAATGCAGAATACATTGTGGGGAAAGGAGAAATTGCTCGTTGTAAATATTAATGGGAGAAATGTGCTTCATTGTAAGGAATTTCTTCTTCCATCACGATGACTTCCCAAACTGTCATATAAATGACAGGTTTCAGGTTTATCTGTTTAATCATTGTTGGTAGACATTTGAACAAAATGAACCCTGGTACAGTTTTCATGATCATTAACATTGTGTAGGCTTTTTTGTGTATGAGATTATAAGAATAATCCAATTTGTAAACTTAAACTGACGACAATTGCAATGTATTACAAATGAGACACAGAAATTGTTTGTATTGAACAATTTTTTCTTCTTCCTCCTTCATAGATTCTAGCTTCTGCTGCAAGGGTATTATCATGTGTTTGTTTGACATCGGTTTCCAAATTCAATATCATTAAACGAGCAGTTTTCAATACATACTTTGTGTTGGCAAAAATGGAAACAATTAGAGACAACTTTCATAACAGTTTAGAAATACTCAATTTCTATATATGGGTTTGCAGGTTAAATTCTTCTGTTGCATATTTCTTAACCCATTTGATCCTATTGGAATAGGATAATTCTCCAAACTGAAAACAACTGCACATAATTGATATTGTGAAATTTGGAAGAAGTCAAAGTGATAAACGGTACAGATAAGTATCAGAAGTCAAGAAATATATCTTGGTTTGTTACAATGTCTTAAAAGTTTCTGGTTTCAATAGCTTTAAAACAATTAAAAGAACGTACATTTGTAATTTATCAAAGCATGAAAGCAAGATTATAAGAAATAGTCTCTTAAAAAACAGCGCCTGTCTAACGCTCCTCCAACATATGTTGACTAGATCTGATTGTCTTTCATCATGAGTCGTTTCAGATTAATTTCTTCTTCTTTTGGTGAAACAGTCAGCCACAAAACTATGTTTAAGCTTTGTGACAGCTATTCCCTCGACAATTGCTTTTATTAGCCGAGTAACAGGCTCTTTCTAATGAGTTTGAATGACGAGATATGTTTGCACGTATTATAGATACATTTCTATTCTATTCTTTTAATGTTATGTTTGGAGGTTTTGTTTAGGAAGATAAATCAAATTTTTTGCGGGCGACTTTGAGGCTTGCAATTTTCTCTTGTTTTAAATTATGTTACATTCATTAATGTCTTTAAGGTCGTGAACATGGGTAAATCGGAACAAACGCACCGATTATTTACCAATGTTGCTTGTGTTTGTTTCATATTCTAGAGAACCCCATTCATTATTCTTTGAAGCATTATAAGTTCATTGTTTATAAGCTATCAAGAACTTAATTGGTTTTTTTATTAGTGATCCTTTTTTATCATTGGTCATTTAATCTAGTCATTTCTTTTTTGTTATTTTTTTTCTCCAAATACTAATGAGATAATTTACACCTTTTGCTGTACAGCTATGAACAGTCTTTTCTCCTCTTAATTCTGGCTAAATGGCGTGTTTTTTTTAAAGATTTTAACAGTTGATTATATAGTATATAATAGTATAAAATATAAGGTATATTATTTTATATTAAACTTTAGAGTATCCCTAAATGAAACGCTTAGCAGTCGACAATTGTGATCACAAAGTATCCTAATATGTTGAAGTAAGGTAGAATATTTCTTCTATTTGTCACATCGTGTGTTTCTCTTCATTTAGCAATATATGCACTAAAACGATGAACGAAATGCTTGATAAAATTCCCTGATCAATTCCGAAAGGGTAGTTTTTGGGGGATTTCTTGAAGTTTGTTATCATAATCTGGAATATACTAGAAAAATAAGATAATTCAAACAATTCTTTATTAATTTCCTTTTTAGATATGTTGTAGCATTGGTATGTTTCTTAACACTTTACCACCTGCAGACGACTTTTTTTGCTAGAAGCAGACAACTTTAGAAAAGCTTTGTAAACATGTGAAAACCCTTTTATTTATGCTGTTGTGATTCATGAAAATATTGAAAAAGCACTGTGGGAAAGGGAGAAACTGATACAAGCAATTTCTCCTTTTGCCATAATGCCTTTTGAAGACGTAACAACGTCGTGTTAGGTGGTAATGTGTTAAGAGTGCATGTATCATTTAAAGTTCGTTTCATCTTGGTGTCTATTCATTGTAACTCTCGTCATGTATTGTTTAGATATCTTAAACACGTTAGTAAAACAAATGTATGTAATATAATTCTAGTGCTATTAAAACTTTTATTGGAAATAAACGAGTTCTGTTATAATTTGCTTTTTAACCTCCCATAAAAGCAACTTATCAAGTAAAAAAGGATTATAAAAGAGGTGTAATTTCCTGTTACAAGACATTACCCATTTTTAATACCCTTAGTCCTTAATACTTCACATTAACGCATCTGTGGTAGACGTCTCTATGAAGTTTGGAAACCAATGTGACCAATATTCATCTGATGTTGCTTTCATTTTAGATCAATCCCAGATATATTCCCATACTGGGAGTGGGTTACTTATTTGCTTGATGCAGATGAATTTCATCGCAAAAACCAAACGACACTGTAATTATAGAAGTGGCACCGACCATGACACTCTCGGAAATTGGGAACTACACATTGAAGATCAAGTTACCTGTAATAGGAAATGGTGGAACTAGTTTAGTTTAAACTTATATATTCAACTTCGATTGTAAAAACAAGTTCTCACAACATAGATTAACCACTGTCGATTCTGCTTCCTGGATACACAACCGGTACTCGCATCAAGTGTGGGTCAATGAAAGGTCGTAAGGCAGATCCCGCTACTCACTGGATTCGAACTACCGACCCTCGTCTAGTGGAACTGGTCTTGATACCGGAGCGATGCGATTTACTCGTTGAAATCTGTAAAAAAGCAAACCATAGGCGAACCTTCGGCGATACGTGAACTCGGCTTGTCTGGTGTCCTGCCAGTATAATGATTAAACCCTTTTCCAAACGCCAAATTGTGTACTGTCTCAATGTGAGAGAGTTTGAAGACGACATTTCAAAATGTGATGAAATTGAAAAATTATATTCTGATAGGGCAGAAAACATTGTTGGAAAAGAAGAAATTGCACTAAACGTGCAATTTCTCCTTTTCCCATATTCTTTTCCAGAGTCGTCTACATACACTGGTCAAATGTCGTTATTGTTTGGTAATGTTGTAACGTCTTCCAGCATGTGATATTTGTGAAGAGGTCGAGATTGAGAGCGGATGCAGACGATATACATAGAGTACGAAAAATGAGAAGCATTCTTTTGTGACTTGTCTGATGTAACACCAGAAAGATACCGGCAATTCCTCTTTCTAGCAAAAGTGGTTTTTAGACCTTTCTGAGATAGGTGTACTTATCACATCAGAAATATCCGGGCAATTCCTTTTTCTAGTAAAGTAGTATTTAATCCTTTCTGAGATGGGTGCACTAGAATATATATATGGTGGAAATGGTTAGGGGATTTTATTACTGAGCAGGCGGCCTACAGTGAATACAACGCGACCAATGGATTTGAAATACAGAGTTTATAAATAGCCGCTTGCATAATATGCCCTTCTTTCCGTTTCGCATATCAGATAACATAACCACACAACCGATGTTTATACACAAACATAGCTACCATAGCTGTAAGCATACATGTACATTTTATACGATAAAAACAAACGCGCAATAAAAACTATCACTTCACAAATACTCCATGCTCAACGTATCTGCTTTAGAAGATTTAAAAAGCTCTGTAACCCAAGGAGAAATTGCTCGTGACGAGCAATTTATCCTTTTGTTACAGAGGTTTTTATCTCAGAATAACGATTAAATTCATATTTCTTTCGTGGTGTAAGATTATTGTTTGCTGTTGCTTTCAACTTGGAGTAGAAACCATGAGAAGTTCCATGCGAAGTGTGTGTATTAGCGAACCACTCAGCTACAACTCTAGATATCCACAAGTGGAATGCCTTTAATTGTAAGAAATGTCGCATAGGAATGAACAATAGAAGATGATTCGTAAACATCTTGATATTCACACAAATCAGAGTTAAGCATGTCTCTACAAAAAATGAATCATTTAATTAATCGTATTGTTCTATTCCCCCCCCCCCCTCTTATCTTTTCCAATACAAAACTGTCTGAAATGGTCTGATTTATAATGTGAGTAAGACCAAAAATCTACGCACCCTTAAAAACAGGGGCAGCTGAGAGCTCTGTTGACTCGTTCCAGCTCGGGGAAGTCAATAAGTCGTTTGAATATGTTATCTTACAATGTTAACGTGTACGTTTAAGTTCTAGGGGTATCTGAGGCCTATAGTTTAAGATGTCTGTGTCTTTCGTTTTGAAATCGGCGATGGCAATATACAAGCAGTACTATTGACGCGATGTTAAAACACAAAATATCAAAACGAGTAAACATTTAATCTCTTTGAATTACGGCTTATTTAGAATCTGCCCATAGTGTATTGATTTGGAAAGACTAGTGTTATGCACGGTATTGGCAAACTTATGGTACATGGACGTTTGCATTGGGAGCCCTTTAATGATGAAGCAAATTCTGGATGTACTTTAATCTTGAATAATTCCTATTCATTCGGTCAGCCCTTAAATCCGTGCCGACTAACGAACTGGCGATAGTTCTACCAAGCTTGCTCAGCTCTTATTGGCAGATTGTCATGAAGTCATTCCCCAGCATTGCCAGTCTAAAATACTGTTGGTGTGATGTAAAACTTAACAAAGAAACAATTCGGCCCCAGTAACTTTTAGAGTAACAGTTTACCGGTTCTTGCTTAACTCGCCTAAACTAACTTGAATGAAACTAACCCCCTCATAAATGTGTTTTCTCTTTGAGCAAAAGACCTCCTAACCTTTACAGCACAATTTGATTGAACTTTTCCTATTTCATTATTAAAAATCAATAAAGACCACTGAAGCTGAGGTAATCCGTATTAGCGTTTTAATTTTTGAACATTAACAAGATCGAAAATGAAGGAGTTGGTTACGTGTAGTTACCAGTCCGGCACACGAGGACGATGGGTGGATGTGTGATTCTATTCTTTCTTATGGGTTTAACATAGAATCAACATTATTTCAGTTATGTTGCAATATCTGACTCTTAATGATAGAGAAAACCCCAATACTTAAGTGCCTTTAAGGGCTTATGAAGCCGGGTAGAACCACCAGGATTCCGTAAAACAGTCGGGAGACTACCTCTCATGAAAATCCAGCTGTCATCACCGGGATTTGAGCCCATATAGAGAGCGGCTATGTGATTTCACAGTCAGCTGCTAATATATGAAGGTAAGGACATTGTTGTTTCTGAACAAACACCTACATACATGAAAACTTAAAATGTTTTAAACCCTATTGAAATAACAAACATATCTAACTTAAACAAGGAAGTCAGCAAAACGTGATATAGTGTTTACTCATTGGTCTGCATTTACCTTTTGATAACCGGTCAAGTAACCCCTGACAACCAAAAGCGTATTCGTTTAAGTTTGAAGAGGGGAGGACAATAAATCGTCGGTGTATCTTGACACATATTGACACAAATATCGTGTCGACCTTCACCTACTCATGCCTTCTAGATTCGAACCAGGGCGCTCACTTTCGGACATAAAATTGGCATTCAAGAAATGATCTACCATCTTAGTATGGTGTTGTTCACCATTGACTTCAACAAAATTCAAATTGATGAAAGAAATACATGGAATAGAATTTACATTCAGTGCTTTACTGTTTGGCCTATCATTATAGATAGATGTAATACAGCCTGCTTCGTGCGTAGAAGACTGGTCGTTCGAGACCAAGCAAAGCAGCATTGGCCTCCATGTCACTTTTGGCATTTGGATTCGGAAAGCACGGATTATCAAAATGTCGTTGCGATATAATTGTGCGATTTTCTTTATGAAACGGGGTTAATTTAATATCTTATCGTGAAAGCTTTATTGTTATCCATCCATCCGACCAATAATACTGTGAAAAGCGTAGACCGGATATGGTATTTCTTATGTACCTTTTTTTATACATCACCTCCAAAAATGCTTACTAAATGAAAGGTGAAGGACATTTTTTTTTCATGACGTACCGATACTGTAATAAATCTTCAAGATTCATTTTCCCCAAAAAATCTTATTCATCTTTATCCAAACAAAGGCAGCTCTTTAGTTCAATCTTCAAGGTAACGTAAATCAAGCTCTCGACAATTACCATATCCAAATAAGGACAACAGTATGACTAAGTCAACAAGGAACAAATCATCCGTTTGACTCGTTTACATTTTTTACTGCGTGCAGCATTAGGACAGACTAGTCAAGTACCATTTTCTTTGAAAGTAATTTATCATTATAACAAAGGACAAGTTTTACTTCAATTGATGTGGTATGTGTAAGTATCTGTTTTGTAAAACGTATTAATGAAAGAAAGTAATAGCCGTACAATCAAAAACTTATACCCATTTTGCCCAGAGAAATTGAATGGATACTGCATTGTGGCAAATTTTAGCTCAATCGGACATCACGTATACTTGAAGCAGAAACAGTCCGGGAATTTTTTATTAATGTCAAACGTGTTCACTTAGATCAGTGAGGTGGGTTACCAAACCGAACAAGCTATTGTTGTTGCTTTCCTCCGTCTCCAAACTATTGCTTCTTAGGCAACACGGTCAGTCTCAAGCGTTTGTCAAGAATCCGTCAAGTACCGGAATATGGTTTTTTGAAGCTATCAATCGTTCTTTTTGTGAATTAATTGATTAAATGTGTATATAAAAGCCATTCATAATATATATCAACATGGCATATGTTTAAGATCAGACAATATAGGTGTATGTGTAACTTTGCTGTAAATGCAATAATGTATCAATAAGTATACCGAACAGTTAGAACTATTAAGGGGAACATTGGTCTCAGACATCGTTCCTTAAAAACAGTTTGGATAATCAAGAAGCTGCCATAGCCGAAAACAAGTATATTTAGGTTAGTTCCTACCGATTGGTCAGCCTTATTTTCACCGATAATTGCACAATTGTCAGCAAGATTTGCATGTTTCAATGAATTAGCCCTTATAGTGCTGGAACCGACTTCATGCTTATGCAAACAGGTTAGATCCAGGCCAACCGCCGAGGCTGGCATGTGATCTAATCTGGTTGCTACTCTGAGTACCTTTCCTTAACAAAATTAAGCAGATACTTAAGGTTTAATTATCTCGTTATTTTGAGTTAGTAAGTCTAAATAACCACTTTACTAACTCGTTATTTGAATAGTAACTCTAAAAAACAAAACAATTAAGTGGTTATTTCGACAAACTAATTTGTTAGTTAGTAAGTTGAAATAATGACTTACTTATCTCGTTATTAAGACTTACTAACTCAGAAAGACCAAAAAGAAAATTGCATACATGTCACGTCTGTGCCATCGTCAGTATTGCCAAAAAATTGATACTTTTTATTTTTCTCTTTCAACAGCCAAAACTGATGACTTACTGGTAGAGTAAAGAAGAGGTAACAACATCAAAATATGCTTGAGAATCACACGGACTTGGTACAATAAAAAACAGAAGAAGATTTACATGGACGCCCTAATACCATTTTGTTTACCATAAACAGTTTTAATGCTTAGTTTTCGCCTCAAAAGACTATTTCAAGGATAGTGTTTAGTCTTATTTGGTACTGATAACATCAAATGACAATAATATAGAAAAATTCTGATGGATTATGGAATATTCTATAATCTGAACATTGTCACATATGTCTTATGGTACTCATTTTCTTTTCTTTTTTTCAAGAAGCCTTCAAAAATTCAGATTAATGAAACAAAAATCATGACCATACTATATTGCAGCTTAGTAAGCCTACAACAGACCAGTGGAAGACAGAAACTTGAGTCATTACTAGAATTTCTTTTCTTACAATTGCACGTGTATGATATTTTTCAATGAAACAAAGTTGAGAGTTTAATTCAAATAACATCGATGTAAAGTTATTACTTTTACTTCAGTATCTATGGTAAACCCCTTAATTTTCAACACAATTTTTTAACCAATTATAACTAAGGGAAATTGGCCCAGAGAGCACATTTGCCTTGTCTCAATGCTTCTTTTCATTGGTTAAAGACACTTTTAATTATATCTGCTATTGCTTTAAATTTGAAATAATATTTTGGAAAAAATTGATAAAAGCCTTAAGGATTTATGTCATAGAATATATGTTGATTTTTTTTTTTGGAAAATCTGAAGGTGATCATAAATATTTCTGCCATATTTTTCCAACTTTCAGGATTTTTTTATACTATGAAGACAAGGGAACTGATGGCATCAATAATGAAAATAATGTCCCAAGATCAAACAGTGACTTCATTAAAAAGAATATCAATCAAAGTGTTAGAGCAAAGAATTAGAATACATGAACACATACTGTCTCCTGATTTTCACTTATGACTTAACTACATTTTATTAATAGTTTATTGCATATCGTTTATTGCATATTTTGTTTTTTAAGTTCTTTGATACATAAACACATATAAAAAGGCAGTGTTTTATGTTTGAAAAAAAGTTTAATAAGATATTAATAAAAAATTATAGAATATTTTACTTTTATTTTAAAGTTAGACAAAAAACCATTTGGCTACAACAAAGCTATTTCTTGTATTTGAATGATGTTTTGGAGATCGGCAAAGCGATTTGTGTGGGATTTCCTTATCTTAATTGAACAGTTATAAAAAGATCAAGCAAAGACCTGATTGGCTTTCTATATGATGTAATTTAGTTAGTCCCTAAGAATGTACAAGCAGATGAGTTTATTGTTTGATATTGTCTGATAGTATTAACCAAAATGACCCTCCTTATTCCCCAAAATTTAACGACATGTTAGTTCTCATGATGATTTAAACCAGTACCTACAACACATGGTTTTTGGAAGAAAGTTCTATGATTTCATGCAGAGACAGACTTGTGGTTCAAATATTGTAGTTTGGTGGTTCTGACATTGCATGAGCAGTTTGTCCTTACATGATGAATGTCTCATTATTGATGAAAGGCCCTCCTACACAGCCCAAGTAAGCTAAACTAATACCCATATAGATCATCTTCCATCAGAATGTTCACCAAGAGTCTGCAAAAAGACTTATCCTTTTACTGAGACCTATCTAAATGTGACAAAGATGACAGCTTCGTGACAAAATGAGTATTTGCTCCCCAAAGTAAGCCAATTCTTATATTTCCACAAAGTTGTACTCTGAATTAATATTGAACCGTATATTCAATATGAAGTGTTTTTCACAAAATCCATGCCATTGAGTTGAGAGAGCGGTCTAGAGGCAATGCCTTAGTTCATATCATATTAACGAAATGAAAGAGTGCACAAATTTCTCTAACCTACAATTGGCGATATGTTGTCCTTTCAAGGAGTTGAACACTGTGTCCAATTTAAGGTTTGAAGAGCGGTCAGAGTACACTGAAGAATTACTTCCGGAGGTCGTTGTACAGTAAAAAGTAGTTCTTGAAAATTTAGAATGTTACTTTGAGTGTTGATTTTATGCTTTTAGGACATAAGAGGGGGTGTTTTTGACTGTTTTTGATATTTTGTGGGTGTTGGCCATGTTTTAAACCCCTGGTTTGTTGTTTTTTCCAGAACTACTTCTCGCGGAAGGCGAAGCGCTGAGGGAGACGTCCTTCGCTGACCCACCCATTTTTGTAGGCGATTTAAGAGGTAGGTAAAAAGTAATGGCCGGTAGTGAAAAAAGTAGCTGATCTTCGATATGTTTGCTTGTCAAATTCTGATTGGCAACAGAGTGTGGAATAGTGAAACAACAAGGATTAACTCTGAATCTTTTCATGAAAGGTACTGTGAACATGCCAAAATGACTGTTTTTGTATAGAACAAAGAAAGGCCAAAGTAAGCCAGACTCCGTCCGAGCAATATCAATCAGCCTATCGCTTTATGAATAAAATACTTTTAAAGCGATGTAAAACCAGATCTGGGGCGAGGTATTGATGAACATGAAACATTTAAATAATCCGGTCAAAAAGTCGTCAATATCGTCTGCAGAAGTAAACATCGGTGTCGGGTGTCTATTTGTCAACACAGTACTTGTGTGTTTTTGTTGGATGACGTCAGTCATCTAACAAGGCTATAATTCCGAAATCGTTTGGTGACCTTATTACAAATTGAGCTGTCGTGGGAGAAACTGTCATCTGGACTTTTCATACACAATATTTCAGAAAGCTGATCATAATATACTGTATGCTATGTATTTTTTATTCAAACTTTATAATTGAAAGATAATGGGAGGTCAATCATAAAGTTTTAGAGAAACCACAACCGTATTTGATAGGAAATGGCATGCACTGTTTTTTCCTTGACCGAATATTGCTATTTCTAGGCCCATTAACAAGCCAAATAAGGAGGTCATGTGACATGAGTCGTCCGATCACATGGAAGAAAGGCCTGTCTTGTTTCCATCTTAACGAGAGACATGTAGGGAAAACCCCATGGCGTTACTATCTAGGGGATCTAGAAACGAAAACGTTGAACATGCTTGACTTGCAACCAGTCGGCGACTTAATTTCGAGATGAAACATAGAAAATCATGTATCATTTTGATTGAAATTTCCCATCCCGGTCCCCGAAATTTTAAACACTATCTTACTAAAGTGAGGTAAAATTGGCATCGGCCTTTCTATCAGTTTTGAAAGAATTAGCTCCGAGTTTTCCAGGTTTCCTGTTCGAAAATATAGCGATATTGACCTACATATTTCTCTCGGTGTAAATGGTTGGACGTCCGATCGTTTTTTCTTCGCATTGTTTTGGAAGGAGCATTGTTCCACATAAACGGTAAGTAAAATGATATTTCATTGATATGCATGGTTACTTTTGCTTTCATCATCGAAATCATTGTTAACTTTCTCTTTAAATGCGTCACGAAAATGACCGGAAGTTGTCGATAACCTGTTAATCATCAATGTTTGCTGGTATCTTTGTTTACCTCATACATGTTTGCAAATTAATGTAGTCTTCGGCATTCAAGACAAGATCCTTGAAATAAATTCAGCCTTCTATACAATAAAGTATACCGTAATTCATTGTGTCACTCCGGTGAACGTGATGAAAAGAACCCATTAAAAATGAAGAGAATCCATAATCAGTCAATTAAAAATAAGGTAGGTGTGAATAGCAAGAGAAAAGTACTGAATAGCTGCATTATCATTCGTAATCTGGATATCAACTGAAGGAAACATATTCAACTAAAAAACAAAATATGAACAACGTACAAAGAAAACGAACGTTTTTTAGACCAAATAAATTCTTGGTTGTCCTTTCATAATGGGGAATCGTCAAAGGTCTATTATTCAGTTATGCAGCGATAATTTATTAAACTTGTAGCAATATATATGAGCTTATAATACTGAACTATAGTATGGTTACGAATTGGCTTCTTCAACATTAGGATAAGTACGAATTGACCAGAATGTGGGCACGAATTTGCCAAAATTGGGTGGTTACGAACTGGTTTGGGTACGAATTGACCCGCTACCAATTAAATAAGGGAAAACAAAAATAGGGGCCTAAAGAATCCTAAGGATTATATGTGAACAATGTTCACCTCCGGCTCAAAATACTATATGAACTCTATGATGTTGTCATAGCATTTGTAATAAGTACCTGTATAGCTCTTACTCAAAGGGAAGTGACCATTGAATCATTCACCACAGCAAAAAAAAAAATCAGTTACAGACAATGACCAAGTATCTTTCCTTCAAATGGTTTATTTTGTAAACAATGTTCATAATTTGAATTATTCATTGATGGGTGTGGTTTTTTAAGGACTAACTCAAAGTGCCGTGATAGTAATATACGGTAGTTATTTGATATAAACAATTATTGTCACCAAATCGAAGATCATCTTAAATTTCTTTACTTGCTGAAATCTGGTAATTTTGTTAATCCCAAAGATGATCAGACAAACGTGACAGCTCACTTCACGTTATTTAACGAAAGCACAGGGATTTAGCATCTGATAAGTAAAGAAATGGTAAATAGCCTTTGGTTTAGTGACAAGGCTTGTCAATACCAATTTTATGACGTTTGTAACTCCAAATAGACACATGTCTGAGAGAGGATCTTTAACAGCTTAGTAAGTAGTTGCAGTGGAAACTTTGTTACTTGAGTTCAATCCACACTGTTGCCGCTGGGTTTGGGGGAGGTTAAAACATTAAAAGACTGCCGAAACATAAGATGAGCTATGCCTTTTTTGTCTAAATTGCTTGAAGGTTTATCAATCAAATATAAATGTTCTCATTAGCATTTTATGCTTTCTTATGCAAATCACTATGAATAATGAATTTCTCTGTTTTAAATTGCTCGTACCTGATTATACTGATAAAAGTTTGTCTATTTTAAAGGGTCCTATGTTTGAAACTTGGTGCATTTTTCCAATGTGACAAATGTTTAGTCCTTGTAGCAGAATTGGTTTTACGTCACAGATAAAAACTATTGTCTTCTGGGAAGATGAAGGGGTCATTCAATACCAGAGTGTATAGTGAAACTAACATAAAACAATGACTTACAGTGAGCAAACAGTGAAGGCAGTATGATGCACCACTAATCCACTTCTATTAACAGTTGGATTGGAGAAACAGATGCAGAGGTATATTGAAATCCATTTAATATTTTGATTGCATGACCTGCACATATTTGTCCTGTCTGTTATCAAAAAATGTAAGTTACTTCAGCTTCAAAGCGTGAGAAAAAGCAAAACTCAAAGAGGCAATATAAACAATTCTTAAAGAAACTGATCGCTCATTCTCACAAAGGGGTGACAAATGCTGTCATAATGCATTCATGCAATATAAGGGAGATATACATTCACATATATGTAAAAAAATAATGCTATAGTGGCATTTGTAAGTTGCATGGAAAAATGCCTGTCCCGGTAAAATATGTGCTGATTTAGGCATGTATGGACAAAAATAAACCATTCATTTTCTGGCAACAAACTAATGCGTTAATGTGAAGACAGATATCCATTGAATATGCTAATCCAAATTTCTTTAAAACAAAGTAAAATTTTAAATTTACCATCATGACTTATTCATGTTTTCAAACTGCCAATCATTTACAAATCCTACACCAAACAGCCACCTAGGTACAGCCGAAGTATGATTTATTTTTTTCTATATTCATAAAGTTAGTTTACTTTACTAGTTCCCTAGCTTTCTGACACTTTCAGATTGCAAGCTTACCCAACTGGTTCTATTACTGTAGTATAACTTTTCTTTATCTTTCCTACATTTTCAGATGGTAAGCTTACCCAACTGGTTACCTACATATCTGTAATAAAACTTATCTTTATCTTTCTAACATTTCAGATGGTAAGCTTACCCAACTGGTTCCCTACATAGCTGTAGTAAAACTTATCTTTATCTTTCTAACATTTCAGATGGTAAGCTTATCCAATTGGTTCCCCAAGCCATTTAGCCAGGCCTCTGGTATGGAGGTAGCAAGACTATCATTCATGGGACACATGTTTGCCTGGATTGTGTTTGCTGAGGACAATGTGAGTTTCAATTTCATTTTTTCTAGATGAAAAATGAAAATTAAGTTTAATTGGATTTCCCCTCCTTATACACTGTGATACGACTGAGACGTGGTTGAGAAAGCGTTGAACCCATATGAACATGTTAAGGGTTCAATGCAAGACTATAGAAAGTGCTTCATGTTTATCAAGCACTTTCTATAGTCATGCATTGAACCATTGATGTTCTGCATTGTTATGTAACATCAGAATCACGTCCTTAATCCCTCACTCTATGATACCCCACTTTTTGGTATCTGTTGCAAAGCACCTTTGAAACCATTGAATCAAAAGTATAAGCTGCTTCTAACGATTGCTCTCAAATCATTAAGAACATATTTGTGTCTTGGCTTTTTCGGCTAATGTGATTACTTTAGCATGTACAGAAAATACAAAGATTTACTTAAATCAAGAAACTTAATGTTAAAAAGACTGCAAGTCATGCTTAGATATTAAACAGACACTTTCTATGTGCCTCTAACGATTGCTCTCAAATCATTAAGAACATATTTGTTTCTTGGCTTTTTCGGCTAATGTGATTACTTTAGCATGTACAGAAAATACAAAGATTTACTTAAATCAAGAAACTTAATGTTAAAAAGACTGCAAGTCATGCTTAGATATTAAACAGACACTTTTTATGTGCCTTGCATCGCAAGCTGGAATATAGCAAGCTGGAATTATATTCCATGTTTATTTTATATTTAATGTGGTTGATGAATTATAGATTGTCCATAGTAATTTGATATCATATATAGTTCCATAGAAGTAGTGGTGACTTACAAGTTGATGTCATTAACAACCAATGATGTTAAACACCTATGCTGTTGGTATTTATATCAGATAGTTTCTGTTTCAGACGAAGGTTGTAGATGCGCGGTTTGCAGGCCTGTCCCACCAATTAACCCCAGACAAACTCAGACTGGTGTACTAGTCGCTACAGCATAGAATGCAGTACCTCAGGGTAAGCATGTTTTACCCTCAGATCTATATCGGACTTAGCATATAGTGTAATGGAAAATGGTTGATACAATGTATGTCCTATCACATGGACTAAGACTTTGGATATGTTCTTTTTTCTACCAATTCTCTCGTATGGTTTTGATTTAGTTACAAATGAAGTATAGAACCATAACAATGGAAATGAGAAAAAAACAATCTTTAAAGTATAAACTATTGTGAAAAAAGGAGAAATTTGAATTATAAGGAATTTATCCTTTTGATGTTAATTATCATGATTGAGTAAATGTGGAATGTTTTGAATCAAGCTGTTATCATCTAATACAAATAAATATTACATATATCAAAGAAATGATCATCGTTTCGAGTGTGACAAGCACTGTCGATCATAAACTCTATTATAAAGATAACCATAAGCGTAATTTAGAATGAATCATTTACGAGTCATCTAGTTTTCAACTGACACAAGTGACCATAATTACCATGCTGGACACATTTTGCTTATGTCATTAGGTATTACCTAATTCAGAAAAATAACTTGTTGAAAGAATAACATCCAAGACTATCCAAAGCAAGAAAAGAATTCAAGTATTCATTATTTACAAGCAATCATTTCGAGACAGCTCTTGAAAAAATGATAAATGAAAAAAAAAACAGCTCAAAACTAAAACTAAAAACCAGATTTTTCTCACCTTTTTTTCTCCCCTTAGTGAGAATGTGTGTGAAACTAACAAAAAAAAATGATTATTTATTTTAGAAATGTATGTTTGTTTATATATGTATATGCATTCAGTTAGACTCAATAATAGTTGATGGTATTTGATGTCATGTCTGTTGCACTTCATCATCTAAATTTGAAAAACACTTTCATAGTACATGTAGATAAAACTCTGTATTCTTTACATATACATGGTATAAAGTTTTGATTGAGAATTGTAGTGACCTTTGTGGTCTAATGGTAAAGGTGGTTGACTTTGTACCAAGGGATCCTATGCTAAAGCCCCTCTGGTTTCTTGGGGGTGTTCTTTGGCAAGACACTTCAGACCCCATACCTAGTACTGGCTTCGGATATCCTTAATATAAATGAAAATTGTTGACATGGCATTTAACACTTTAGAAAAAAGGTATTCATATCTAAATATCATTTTCATTTATACTCTTTATAGGTGTCCAAAAAACCATAAACAGTAGGAGGACCTTGGCAGTTTAGTGAAATTCAGGGAAGATGAAAAAAATACACAGGAGTAGGATTAGAGAACCTTAAGGACTGCCATCTTAAAGCGTTGGTCTTGAAAAGATAAATAGTTTTATATCAAAGCCATCTGATTTCTTTATCAGTTTTCCATTTGGTAGGTTTGTGTTATGTTAATGACAGCATAGACCAAGAGAATTGCGTGTTTTTCCTGGTATCATAGGGTACATGTATTATGAGTTGGCAACAAGCTCTTTGTTTGTTGTTCATATAAACTGAATGTACAGCTCACAAGGAATATTTATTAAAAGGAAAGTACAAGAAGTAAAAACATTTAAGCTAGCGTTGTTTGGGAGGTGTTGTTTTGGGTTGTCAATTTAGGTTTTGAGTCTTATTTGTTATCCTATATATAAATATCCTAAACATAACTACTTATTTTGTGAAGTAGGATTTGTTTTTAGAATCAGTCTATCATCTTCTTAACGTTTTAAAATATGTAAGGTTAGGAGAAAGCAAAGGGTGTTTTTTAAATCTTGTAAACGTTAGTCATATGTCAGATATAACTCTGAAGAATACTCTAGAAGGTAAACAAACAATTCACAAAGAATACATAGTATTTGCATTGGTGTATCCTAATATTGAAAAAAAGCATTCTTTTGAAAATATGACTGGACAATTTGGATAAGAAAGAATCAAGGGAAAAGAAGTTATTGAATTTTCATACAAGGTAGTTCACACAAAACACTTGTCGATACTCAAAAGGATGAAGTCAAAACGATGAAACGTCAACCAGAGTCGCTTAAACAACCATACGTCACAATTGAATAGAAAGACCGCCTTGAATTTCCCAATATAACTGATTCTTTTTTTAGTTTTATGAATTTTGACTTGAAATTTTTAGATTTTAATTTTGGAATGTTACCAAATCATAATATGTAAAAAGTTAAAAAACTAAATTTTGGTCCATAAGACTGATTTCTGCAGTCACTAACACGCATATGTATAAATATGCTTAATAAAAACATACATTTTGTTAAACAAAATTTTTGTCTCTGACTAACAAAAAGAGAAATCTATTGAACAATAAATACATTTAAATACCAATATAACTATCTTTGTTGTATTTGTCTCCTATTTGTTTTCCTATTCATACTCATGCGATTTTCTTATAATAAATATTCCAGCAACCAATATGGATGCATTTGGCAACTGTAGTATATTTACGTGGCCTAATGTAAAAATTCATAACCTTGATGTCCAAAGTCTGAACCTCACTAGCGTTTTTTTCTTGGGATGTCCTTGAGATATTTGAAAGTTTTTAGTGTATTGCTGATAAAAGCAAGCAGTAAAGCAAATGAAATACTGTTGACATTGCTTTTAACCCTTGCAGGATTATTATCCATTTGAATCATGTCATCCAACTTCAGTGCCTTCAGCACTTTGATTCTTCCTAACTATGCGCGGGTCTTAAAGGTTACCTTTAAAGTATTTCTTTAGTTTCAGACAACTTAATTCATCGGCTTATGACAAAAGTAAACCTAAACAGAATGCAATGAAGTGTACAACCCTACTAGGGCAAAAGATGAATAATTTGTTGAAACTGGGGATTGGTTCAATTTTGGTTTTTACATTGATTTCTGCGATAGTGTGTGTTATTTCATTCGAAATATCTCGTTACCTGATAAACAAGTTCCCATTTGCTAAAATATTTATCAGTAAGACCATGGACGATATCTGATTCGATTTAAATCGCTTTTATTTTTCAATGATGTTTGATTAATGTATGTAGTATTTGTTTTCACTTTAGATATAGCATACTTTTCCTAGTGAATCGGGGAAAATAGATGCTAACGTGACAGATAGATTTATTCAAACAGATTTGGAAATATAGAAGGTCACTAAAGTTTTAATGAGAACTATTGCATGTTTGCCAAACAAGCTCGACTGTAAGGGATTGAAATCCCCCACACCGTAAAGACATGTGCAAAACTTCGAAATGAAACCTATTATTGATTCGTTTGAAATAGCCCTGATTTAAGTTTAAAAGCCACGGCATATATGAAATGGTTCTTTAACCCACTTTTGAAATGTTGTCTGCAAACTCTTCCAGTTTAGGACAGTCTTAAACATATTGATTCACTGTCTACGGGCTCTAACAATCTCAAATGTGAACTAATTTTGCTCGATTTACAAATCTCCACTGCGTACCATCAATTTTGTAGCTGTTGTACAGTTTGAAAAAATTAAGTTCCAATTTCCTCGCATCTGTGTACTGGCAGCTTTTAATGTGTTAATGGTGATATAGCACTGGTCTTAAATTGTAAGACCTTTCTCAACATGGGTTTGATTCTCGACAATGATATATATATATATATTTCCACATGAAGCTGTCTGGCGGCTGACTAACGGTGTGTATATGTCTGTATATACATCGATCTACGTCCATTTATCCCTAAAGAACAGGTAAGGTTTGGAGTCTTCGTCCTATCCATAACAAGCCATGCATCACAATACAACAGCAATATTGTGGAATAGATGTTAAATACGATAAAACAATCATGTCCTACCCAAAAATGACTGATTGAGAGGAGTCCGAATACGTTTAAAGATTTAATGAAGTAATTGGCCTATATCCTGTTATGTGTACAAATACAATAGCGTATCTGATTGCTAGTTTCGTAAATGCCATTGTTACAACGCAATAGTTTCCTCTCTTTATAGAGTGTGAACGAGTCATGCATATGCGGGTGATTCAGTTGTTTGTTTTGAATCAGATCGGAAATATCGAGGATCTGGTTCGAACCCTTGCATGGCCAGTATTAATACCGACGTTCAACGAAGCTGAAGAAATTACAGTATAAAGTATATGGGTATATGTACCAATAAACGTTACATAGCTGGAATGCTTTTGAAATCATCTTACAATATAAACCAAATAACATGTTATTTTGACTTGTCTTTATCTTTTTTTTTGAAATCTGATCATTCGGGTATTCATTGAATCGCAATGCACGAAAGTGAGACCCAGTTTTTCAACAAAACACGTAGATTTTGTCCTATCGCAAACAATAAACACGCAATTTCAATACATTGTGTATTTGAAGGTCAGCCATTACAAAATGTTTTATTTGGTGATTTCAGCTCTTCGCCAGATCTTACCCCTTTCAATGCCAAAAAAGAGACAATATCTGTATAGGCTTAAGTATCGGCAAACCCTAAACATTCTTCCTTAAAACAAAAAAAATCGAAAGCGGTAGGTCACTTATCAAATTTCGAATTATACTGGTTTTCGAATTCAAATCCCAAACTTGAAAATATGACTTCCGACATTGATTTGATACATATTATAGCATCTATTCATTTCTCGTCATCAGATATAATAGGTTATGTTTGAAAGCAGTTTGTAGTTTGAAAGAATGTTCTGCGAATAAGGGGCCATTTGGAGTATGGATATTTGCATAATCTTCTATATACACTCTATATATAGCTAAGCACTATAGTAAACGTCGATCAACCTAGATTCAAACCAATCATCATGCTGCATTGTAAAATGCTTGTCGCTGGAATTGTGAGAGTATTTAATCGATTATTTACAAAATTGTGGTGCGGCAAACACATGTCCTATATGAAGGAATCATGATAATAATTTTAGACTCAATTTGAAGAAGGACGGTCACATGCTGAATTGCAAATCAGTGCTGGATCACCGTATTTGAGTTTATTACTGAATCTATAGAAGTTCGATTAAACTGATGTCTAGTCCATAATAGATGGAGATCTCAAGCTTAATTTGCCCATAAAGACTGTTCAAGTTGGGTAGAACCATTGGTGTTCTGTAAATCATCCCCTGAAGAATAAGTAAGAACCAAAGACATCACGGAATTCAGCCAGGAGACTACCACTCATTGAAAGTAAAAACATAAACATAACCCTACAAAGATTTGAACTCAAGTAAAGAGAGGTGGTAAGTGATTTAGGACTAATGGTGTGTACCGTTACCAATAGTCCACGGATGCCCCTGAAAAGTAAGTTAGAACCATCAGCATTAGGTTAGTCAGCCACGATGGTCCATGGACTCTTATGTCAAATAAGGTAGAACCCGTGGCATCACGGTATTCAGCCTACAGACTACCACTCATTGAAAATAAAAACATAAACATAACCCTACAAAGATTTGAACTCAAGCAAAGAGAGGTGGTAAGTGATTTAGGACTAACGGTGTGTACCGTTACCAAAAGTCCACGGAAGCCCCTGTAAAGTAAAGTAGAACCATCGGCATTATGTAAGTCAGCCACGATGATCCATGGACTCTCATCTCAAATAAGTTAGAACCATCGGCATCACGGTAGTCAGCCTGGAGATAACCAAGCCTGTCTCAAGAACAATGATCTGACAACTTGGTTAAGAAAGTCCAGATTTGTTCACAAAAGATGATATATATTAGTCTATGTACAATTAACCCATCCTCGATATGGTTATTTGTGGCTGACTTAAATTGAAAGTGAAATATCAAGAATCAATTGCATTTTTTGTATGAGATAGGCAAGAAACCATCATGAGCAATTGATCCTTTTTGTCACAATGGTATATTAAGTCTTCTGTAAAAGATACAAATAGTGAGGTTTCAGCGGTATCACTGAACTAGATGTAGCATGTATGGACATTATATCCGACATGACTCAGCCGGCGATTGCATCGACCACCATCCTTCATATCTTCCCTGTGTGATTGTTCACAATTATCCTTTAGAATGCTGGGTAATTTTCTAAAAATAAATTTTGTGTCGTCTGCTTTCCAAAACCCTTAAATATCTGCTTGATTTTGATGACGAAAATACTTAGAGTAGCAAATAGGTTATACCACAGGCCAGCCGCCAATTACTTTGTGGCTTGCCTGGATACAACCTTTTTGCATAAACATGGAGTCTGTTCCAGCACTATAAGGGATAAAGGCGTTCACTTCACTTCAACAGCTTTTCCGGTAACTGAAGAGCAGTTAGAAGATTCGCTACACCCTTTTATTTCCCCTTTTTTCTTTCCTGTAAGGTCAAGTTAGCTTTATGTCAATTGCCCTAACCGCTTTTATATACTGTCTGTAAGTCCTTTGATAGAAATGTGACAACTCACTAGATATTGGTGACCTAACGTGTTATATTAGACACGCGGCAATTTACGCCTTAACATAGGTTGCTTGCCATCTTAAGTTCTTTCTAATACAGACTGCAATGATAATACATATGTTCCTTTAGAGATGGTTCAATACAGCCAATCATGTTTAAAGCGAGCATATGAAAGATTGACTGAACGTCTTGGAAAAGGCAAGGAACGAATACCGTGTAGCCACCTTGTATTATAGCCTTTTAGGTTATTTTTCGCAGAGATGTAGGGTAAATGTGTGAAGTAAGGATATATCCTGTTTTCATTTGTCGTCGTTCGTTATCCTATATTAATGTTGAAACTAATATGGTCGGGAATTGCACTGCTATTGCTTAACCTTTATAATGCTGCGTAATTTATCTTAATATAGATTTTGTTTTGTCTGCTTTTTTTAGTATCTTCCAACTTTAATAACATATACTCAAGTGGAGTAAACAGGTTAAATCACAGGCCAGCCGCCAATTAACTTGGCGACTGCCTTGTGATCTAACCAGTTTGCATAAGCATGGAGTCGGTTACAGCAATATAAGGGTTAATAGTTATGTATAAAACGGTGTATTTTTCAAGATACGTTTCCCTCAGTATTTTCCTGTTTTCTCTTCATTTGATATCTTAAGTAAGTGTTGGGAGCTATAAAATGGTCCGGCATTGCATTGAGTGTGTATCATATTGCAGATCATTCAACCCATGTTGCATCTTCCCTAAATATTTTCCTTGTTAAAGTAACATTTTCTTTCCTCATACATGTATATTTACTAGGAATTGGAAATTGATATCATGTTATGTTCGTTTGCAAATAGTGTGTGCATGATTTTATGTAACCAAATGTGTCAAAAACAAGAGAATCAATATATTGCAATTATTGTTAGGTAACAGAAGTAAGGTATAACATAGTATGACAAATCAAAAACCATTGGATGGATAACCAACCTTTCATGTGTCACAATCTATCAATTGAGTTTAATTTATCAATCGATAGGTGCCTTTCAATTGTTGTCATGGATTACATAATAATCCGTCTATTGGTGTGGTATATAAGGACATACACCTGAGATTTTTGTGGTCTCAAAATACCATTGAATCCAATGGTAGATTCTATTTTATGTATCTTTGTTCATGCTCGGTAAAATGCCCCTCGGAAGAAAGCCACTTCTACCGTTTTTGCGAAAGCAAAAAAAAAAGCCCCTGCGTCGATTTGCTAGTGCGGAAAAAATCCTCTTTGCTATGTATGAATATTCCTATCACTGTAAGTGTATCAACAAGTTGGACTCCTAGACATCTGATAAACTGAAAATAGAATTGAGACATCGATTGTCTTCGTTCTTTCCTACTTATTTTGTAGCACCGTAATATTTCAGTGCATGCCCTACCAAAACAAAGATACCAAAACAGATCATTGTGTTCATACAGCTTATATTAAAAATCCTACTATGGAGCGATGAAAACAAACTTTAAGAAACAAACTTTAAGAACACGACATTCATCTGTAGAGATGAAACTACGTACCAAAGTTCAAAAGTCAAAACCATACGACCCATGGGATCGGAAATATTTCACCGCGGCTGAGCCGAGGGTGCTTGGGGTAAGCAAAATTGATAAGGCTGACAAGTAATCACAGGCGAAAACGTGTTTCCCTGACTGTTATAACGTTATAGAATCTGTTTTTTATTAGTTGACACGGACCTTATCTCCGAGTCAACATGTACGGAATTTAGTGCATCACTCAAATAAGAAATCCTGAGTCTTTATTCAAAAAAATGAAAATTTTTAAATGTGGTGCGACTTGACTCCAATATGAACCGCTTTGTAGTTGTGGTTAGAGTTAAGACTCAAGATTGAACGGCAAAGTTTCGATGTCATGTGAAGTCTCCTACAAAGAAAGTTTCGCTTTCCCAAGTTTTGATCTGGTTAATGACAAAGCAAGCTTTATGTTACTGGAATACCATAACATCAGATAACAAGACCTATTCTCAGC
Organism: Cerastoderma edule; assembly: GCA_947846245.1. Lineage (NCBI taxonomy): Eukaryota > Metazoa > Mollusca > Bivalvia > Cardiida > Cardiidae > Cerastoderma > Cerastoderma edule. The sequence continues at coordinate 14,883,977 of OX401409.1, read as the reverse complement.
TACTCCGCTGTTTTCAGATTCGACCCGAGGCTGTACACAATTAGAATAATAAAAAACCAGAAATTTATCAATATGATTTTCGGTTTAGTTGTTTTTGTCGATGTTTGTTGTTTTTTCTCTTTCTTTAAAGATAATGCTCATATAGCCGACCTAGTTTCACATATAAGCCGATCACATCGAGTCAATAAACAACTTGGCGGTTGTCTAAAACCGGAGAAAATTTCTAATCGAGCGATAAAAAATTGGGACAGATTATGGGCATTATTTATAAAAAGAATACAGGACTTCCTATTTTCTAACAAAAGTGAAGTACATGGAACCCTTCATTATGGGAAAAACGGCCTTCTTACGTTGACACCGACGACATATTATATGGGGACGGAGCGTTATTGCAGGGTGTCTACCCATATTTAAGCATGTGTCATGATATGTCTGTTAGTGCTTCCAATTCCTGAACGTCGATCTAATCAGAGTATTACAGAGGTATTTGAAAAGGAAGGTTGCAATACAATCACTTCGTCAACCCTATTTAAAGATAAATGCGACTTGATCTACTTCTGAGTTTTAAAAGCACACTGTAAGACAATTTTTATAAAACAAAAGACAAGAAAACGCAGTCTTACCAAAAGCTTTTTAACGTGTTTTAATCATTTAAGCAGTATTCATCAGTTATATAACAGCTTTCGTCAAAGTCACCAATACTAGGTTTTGGCTCGGCTCCGAAACGAATACCAACAACACAGGACAAGTGGTGGTGATAAAGGGATTTAAGGAGGAAATTGCTTCGAAATGTTGCGTTTTGCTTATGTTCATGTATTTAAATGAAATGCTATGAAGTAATGGATAGCAAACGAATTATCAAAATATTTGCTTTGTAATATATTATGTCCCACGTATCAGGTACTCAACGCGGAGACATTTTGTTGATGACGCCCGCTACTTGAAAGCTATCGATAGGTATTGGTCACGTTGCTCATTTATGTAAGTTTGGTGAATAACGGCGTTGTTGGTATTCTGTCGGTTAATTCGCGCCGTTCTATGTATTCAATCAAGCACTGCCCATTTGTTTGTCCCTGAACTTTATTTCGAGAGAAATTGCTCTATACTTTATATATAAGAATGTACGAGCGTACATATGATTAGACTTTAAAAAACGATGAAATAAATCGCAATTATGACCCGTTACATAGTTTGACATTCGAGAAGTAACGGTTATAACTGTATCTGCTTTATTTTGATACTCGGCAGAACCCTGCCTCGGGCTCGAACCGCTGATCCTCGACACACTAACAGTACCCTCAACCTCCATACCAACAAGCTCCTCTTCAGTCGCACAAATGAAAACAACCGCAGCATTTCGATGGCTTAGCACTACAATACCGTTACTCTTGCACTGAAATAAAACACTTCATTATAGTTTTGTACTGAGCAATCTACAAATGAAAATATGACTTTAAATAACCTGCAGCAGTCCCGGAAAGCTACGTCTGAACCTTCGGCCTGTTATCTTAAAAAATTGTTGTTCTTGGACTTTACATCTCGTCAACAGTTTGTTTAGTTATTCTGTTATGTCAGTTAAAGAATTCGCCATATACAGATGGTGAAAGCAAGAATCACATGACCAACTATCATCGTTGTCAAGGTCCTGGCAACGGAACCTTGGATTTCCACGAGGATGAATCTCCAAAATGGTTAATGAACTATCTATGGTTTAGCTTATTACCAAACACCAATTTCCCGACCGTCCCAAATTGAAACAGTTTGCAGACGACATTTCAAAATGTGATGAAGGACATGCTATTGTCTTAAACATAACCCCTAACCTGTTTTGGGTAGATATGTCTAGTCTTGTGGTCTATGTCTAACCTTTGGTTAAATGCCTCCATTCAACAATGTTTAAGTTATATTACAGTATGCCCTCATCTTGACCGGTACTACTTATGCTGACCTGTATCTGGTTTTCCGGTTGTGATGCTACTTCCGGTTTACCAGAGTGCCACGAGAGAAGCCATTGCTACAGTGTATTTATGTTTCCATGGCCAGAGTATTTCCCATTAGGTCAGACTACATCAATTTCTAAAAAGTTTAAGGCTATTAAAACGCTTTTAAAAAGGAAATCATTTCAAAATGTGTAATCGAAAAGTTATGGTTTTTACTAAGTCACATTTTCCGTTGACAAATATTGGAGTAATTGTTGAAATTGATGAAAAAAAATATATGGTGTAGTCAAATATAAATTGCCACTGTAGGCTATATTTAGAACGTGTTATCTTTTTTCTAAAGGACGAGTCATCTTAAAAAAACCATAACAATAAGACATCATAGATGAGTCCAAACTGCCTTGCTTATACTACATATACTGGGCAGTTGTGTCAATGAAATGCGGGGGTTGATATAAGTAAGCAGCGACCATTGAGACACATTCTTAGTAGTGTTGAAAAGGCCGAAGTGAAACTAGACTAAAGTTAAACCAACCAGTTTGGTTAGTTAGATTAAACATATCTTACTTCAACTTACTGTTAACTAAGGGTTTGACAACCGGTCCTACAACTTAGTTTCGGTTCTTTGATCTTAGGGTGTGTCATCTACATAGAAAATGCAGTAGGAATGTCAGTCAACTGTTCAATGCATGCATCTAATCTTTACCAAACACTAGTTTTTCGTTGGTTCCTTTTCAAATGAAAATGCGCCTTAAAACACCATTCATTCAAATGAAAGACTTGGACGACAGTCAAAATATACATAGAATTGGGAGCAATGCTTGATTGATTCCCAAAGCCACTTTGCAGCAGAGAAGCTTTAACATCGGGGTATGGGACTGCATAACCAAAATGTTAAGGTCAAACTCCCGAAGATGTGTCTTTATAAATAGAGCCAGGCCTGCTATTTTACAGGCCTGGTCCTCATTTCAGGTTTTGAGATTATAGATTTTCCCTCTTTGTTCGTATGGAAGATGTTTAAAGTCAGACTTCAAGTAATGATATTGAAAGTCGTTATAGTATCAACATATATTCACACGGCCTAAAAACCCCATACTCGATGGATCTTTAAAAGGGTTATGATATGCTAAGAGTCAATCTATGACCAATGGTGGAATGCTTGACGCAAGTGTCTTGCCAAACCGCTGTATCTACTATCTAGACTATCCCGCGGTATGTGCATGGATTTCGTCGATTAATACAGACAATCATTCCTGAAGCAAGCAGCCAATAGACTAAGACGCAATGTGTTGTTACATACAAGCTTGGTCCGAATGCGCTTGATTGTCCTCTGCAAAATTTAAAACAGTGTTAGGAACTGAGCAAAAAGACCTTTCAAAAACTCAATCGCATCTGATCAGTGAAACACATTGGCGTACACCGGTCAGATTGGAAGGCTTTATACAGACGCATGTCATCTACATGTACAACAATAGTATATTTTGATACGCATGGCATCTACAAAAAAAATACTATACAGATGCATTTTATCTACAATACATTGGCTATTTAAATTTACTTGTACTTTCTACAAACGTTAAATCATTCAATCCCTATCTCGGATGATCCATTCTGTAACTCTTTAGTATAAAATATCTTCGTCTGGATCATTCGGACTATTCCAACATATGTCCCATGTGAAAAAACGTGGGCAAGCTAACACTTATAGAATTTCTATAGGTATACTGCCCAGGGCTATTGCATCACAGGCAAGCGACATTATCAAAATGGTTAAAAGCAGCAAATATGGTGTGCTTGTCTGCAGACGGGATGTGAATTCGTCTTCCGATGGGATCATCACCAACTCCGGAGGAAGGGCATTCCAGTCTGACGGTTCTTGGTAGGAAGCTGTTCTTGTATAGATCGTTTTATGCCCGAATTTTTATAAATGCTTTAGAATATAATCTAGAATCTTGGCGAATCATTGGATTTTCTCTAGTTATAACTTGTCTGTTTGAATTGAGGGCCCCATACTGATGAAGCATATTCGAGCTACGGACATTGTACATACATGTAAAGGCTTCCTTCTTAACTTCTTGAGTTCATTTTGAACATGTATTGTCTAAAGTGGTTAAGTACCCTGTTTGCTTTACCAGTAATGTTTCCAATGTGATGCTAGCATGATAAGTATGGGTGAAGATCAACTATCTGGAAGGAACTGTGAATAACATACAACAAACACGGTTGTATATGGATTAAATAGTATATTTTGGCATTAATTCCATCTAAAATATTCAAGTTTATCATTAACAAATCATCCATATCATCAACAGTTGATGACATGGTAAATATATACAGTTGGCGTAATGGTAGATATAGAGTGCTTTGGGACATAAAGAATGACAGGGGAAATATACAGTGACATAGGCAATATAGACATGATGACATTGTAAATATACAGTGACATGGAAAATAAAGCATCAATGAAATGGGAAACTTAAATTTGATGTTATGGTAAATATACAGTTTGAGGGTTCAATGCAAGACTATAGTAAATGCTTCACAAACATGAACCACTTACTTAAGTATTGCATTGAACCATCGAGTTGGTGTAATGGGAAATATACAGAGACATGGAAATATATATATATATATATATTTCTTATGTGAATGACCATGCAATCAACTGTATATTTACCATGTCATCATCATATATATATATATATATATATATATATATATATATATATATATATATATATATATATATATATATATATATATATATATATATATATATATATATATATATATATACAATTGATTGCATGGTCATTCACATAAGAAATGAGAACAAGAACCTTTTAAAGGGCCTACATTCATGATTCTAAATAAAACTGCCGTCATGGTATTAATATATATAAAGTGATTTTACAGACTTTATGACTTAATTCAAAATTATAAAGACGTGTAATCAAAAACTGTTCTCAGTAAACTTTTTCAAAGACTCAGGCCCTACCTCAAAACAAGTGTCTGTGTTGTATTTTTCAAAAGAACTTATACCCAGATTAAACTTTTATATGAACTGTCCTATCAGTTGTATAAAGTTTGCTAATGTTTTCAAAAATATCAAATGATTATTATCCAAAGGCCATATCTAAATCATCTTTTGTCTAACGACACTATTTTGAGGAAAGAGCTTATAGTTTCAAAGTATATCTCAATCTTCTATCTAGAATAAAAGGGCAAGCTGCGAGGAAATGTTTTTCTTTGTGAGTGCACCAATTTGTCATATTCATATAAAATATCAACATAGAACACTATTAATAAAAGCATCATAAAGAGAGAAAACTTCAATGTATATTGCACACTCATAGTAGTAGAGTTAACTTACAGAATGGCCTATAATCAACTAAGCAAAAACATCAACAGGTAAAAACAAAAATGTATTTCTTGTTTAATTGACCAATTCATGTGGCCGTGCCTTGACGGGCCGTTTGCGATGACAATAAACCTCACAACTATGAAAAGCTATGAATTGGTAGAAAACAATAAGATTGAAAAAATCCAGTGTCAGTCAGATGTAATGAGATTTTTATACTTTTCCCATTGAGCTTCAAATTTAGGCATGTTTAAGTTTTTATTTGCCAGAAATCTTTCTACATGGTATCTTAATTTTACTATTTTGGTAAACGCCTGAACAGTTGGCATTTGATCTCTCATTTTACAAGAAAACAAGAAGCTTTTGGCTTGCAGCAGTATTATATTCATGACTGAGTCTAACTTATTGCCTCCTAATAAGATCTCATAAGTGGTCCAATCTGAAAAATTTAAATTACATCTATTCCTGATATAGTTTGACAAAGCCACACAAAATTGTGTGATTATGTCACAGGACCAAAAAAAAATGTAGGATAGTCTCTGGAGCACTTTTGCAGAATGAGCAAGTATCTTCTTCAGATAAACTCATCTTTTTAAGTAAATAGTTTGTGCCAAGTTTTCTATGGTTTATTCTAAATTAAAACCACAACAAATTTGGATCTCTAGTATGTTTAAATGCTATGTCATATATGAATTCATGCATTAAATTGTTGAGTTTGGTGGGGCAATAAGCTCATCGTTCCATTTTTGTAATGACCTACGACATTATTTTATTCTAATACACTTGTAAATGGTTTTACATCCCTTGAGATCTTTTTTTTTATGATAGCAAGTCCTATTGGAATGGGGGATGATATGTTTTTCTTGGTGTGTATGTTACATTTTTTGCCTCAAGGAAGTTTCTTATTGCAGCCAACGGCCCATTATGCTCAATAAAGTTGGTTCTTTTATTAAAACCAGCCATGAATTGTCTGAAGGAATAAAATTCTCCTCTTTGGTTTATTAGATCTCCAAGAAAAATGATTCCTGCTGCAAGCCATCACCTATAACAAACACTAGATCCCCCGACCTTAATATCTGGATTGTACCATATGTTAGTCGAGTAACATTTGCTACTTTCAAATTACGACATAAAGTGTAGTAACTAAGCAACACGTCTTTCCAGAATAGATTCATTTCATTATTTAAATGCCTTTTTGTATAATCAGAGCCATATTCATGAAATTCGTTCATTCACAAGTGAGGTTTACCAACTGAATAAATGTGTTATCCAGATTAAAAGTTCTCCTAATCCAATTTGCTTTCAGACTGAGCATTAAGGCATTTAAGTCTACCATTTTCAATCCCATATATCTATATCCTTGTGTGATAACTGTTCTTTTAATATTATGATTCATGTTGCTCCATAGAAACTTAAAAAATATTTTTTGAATGGAGTCTGTTTTTTCCTGTGATGAATTTGGTATTGATAAAATCAAATGATTCAGTTTAGAAAGTGTAAGAGTTTTGATAACAATTAATTTGGCAATTGGTGATAGAACTCGTTTTGACCAGACAGAAAACAGCTTATTAATCTCTTCTATTTTGGAGTCATAATTTATATTTACCATTTCAGACAGATTTATTGAGAATCCAACCCCTAAAACTGCGAACAATCCATTCTCCCATAAGAGTTTATATTCTGGACAGAGTATATACTGGCTATTCTTACAGGATCCAATCCAAATTACTTTTGTTTTATTCGTATTAATATTAAGGCTGGAGATTCTTATAATTCATAACTATAAATAACTTGCAATACATCACATACACATATTTTAAAAAATTAACCCGGATTTAATGAACCATTGTAGCAACAGGAGAATTGCTCAAACATAAAAAAAATTTCCTTTTGCCCATATGTTTTCCACCCAACACTATAATGATATCAACATTTTTCATACTTTACCCTTATAGTGCTGGAACCGACTTCATGCTCATGCAAACTGGTTATATCAGAAGCAAGCTGCCAGGAAAATTGGCGGCTGGTCTGTGATCTGACCTGTTTGCTACTCAGAGTATCTTTCCTCATCAAAACTATGCAGATATGGAAGGAATCTGTTTTTAGAAAATTTCCCTGCCTTCTAAGGGTTACCATTGTTGTATGCTGTTGCTTTCAATTTGGACCCATCAAGAACAACTGACAATATAATGGAGTAAACATAATGCCTTTTATTTCTACACTTGTTCTACAAAGATTACTTCAAATGAAAATCAATTATAAGAAGATGAAAGATAAAACTCGATCTACCTTAATAAGGAAAGACTGATTCATGAGTCATATATCTAGATAGTTTAGATTATTGAAACTCTTTTTTACATTCATTTTATTCCCAATTTTTAAAGCCAATGTTTATATCTTAGTATATATGGCCTATGAAAATCACTTTCAATTCACTTTTCCTAAAATTTCCCATTAATTCAGGGTATTACAAGTGTATCTTATTGGTTTCGAAAATGATTATTTTCAGTGATAGTTTTCCCGAAACCAACATGCTGAATCAGCTTTTTTAACTAAACTTAGAAAGCCCTAAAGGCTTGGCAAAAATTTCAGTGAGTAAAAGTTCTTTTCCCTTCAGACATTAAAGGCGATGGGTAAAATCAGGATATTGGATTTTAGTCCACCAAAACATAAAATTTATGAGACCCTGCTTTGTCTTATACATTCTTTACAAAAAGAATAATAGAAGTACCTATTAATCAACAAGTCAAAAACAATTATAAATCAAACAACCAATGTGAGTGATCACTACAACATGCACCACATTGTCTTCAAAACAAAATAAACACAAGACCAACTATAATTGAAGCACACCCAAAAGCTCATTCAGTAAGGCATTGGCATAAAGGGATCCTGAGTTTTAACCTGCAGTTGAGTATATATCATTTCAGAGTTTTAATGGTGTTCATGTGATGATTTTTAAATTTTCCATTTCTAAGCAATAACATTCATGTCTTAAAGTAGTCAGCGGCTTGGAAATGTTTTGTATATATGTATAAATGAATGAATGGTGTTTTAAGGCACATCGACAGCTAAGGTCATTTAGCGAGGTATATATGTATAAAGCTACGTGAAACAAGATTGTTGATACACTTTACACCCCTGTTTACAACTGCTTGGTAAAGAGATAACATGTTTGTCTTGTAGATATGGTTTAGAACAGATTTAACTATTTATCTTATAAACAATGGTCTTATTCTGTGCAAACTGTTCAAAGTCAATTTAATAGTCTGGGACTTAGACTAAGAAATATGTCTTCACTCTTTTCATTTGACACTAGTTAGCAAGTTGAGCCATAAGGCTCATTTAACCCTTAGAATGCTTGGTAATTTTCAAAAAATAGATTCGGGTGAGGACTGCTTTACAAAACCTTAAATATCTGCTTGACTTTGATAAGGAAAGATACCCAGAGTAGCAAACAGGTTAGATGACAGGCCAGCCACCATTTTACATTCAATATAAGATTCGACCTAGACAAAATTGCAAAATAATTTCTAAATGTTATGTGCAACACAAGACATACACGATAGCTCTATGCAAAAATTTGAACGTTGAAGTAGGTGAGGTAAGTTATTTGAAAACGATTCTAAACCCCGCATTTTGAAGCAAAACTAGTTGGCCAATATTGTACACCAAAGGACTATTTCATGACGTAATATTTAGAAACGTCATCACTATGACGTCATTTTGGCTAACAAAATGGCTAGCACGTGGTACAATATAGGATTAAATGTTGCGGAGTTTTGTCCCGCTTTTATCAACTAAAAGGTTATTTTGAGTGACAACGCTAAAAATATGAACTTTAAAAAGGACCTATAAAAAATGAGTGACGAAAGTAAAAATTTAATGAAATAATGCGTTGCTTTGAGCGATTTCATGAAAACGGAAGGACATAACTATCATGAATTCACTGTATATCCAATGCTTTTCGTGGATTTCATTTCTTTTTATTTGTCTTCTTCTGTGACGTTGAACACCGTTTCATCTTTTAGAATAAAACTTAGAATAATACAATGTTGTTGATTTCAAATCCTGATCAGGCCTTGTATTCGGCTTACAGTAAATATGACTAATCAACCCATCTGCTTATATTCGCTATGTGATTTTTTCCTTTTATTCGTTTGCATATATTTACAGAATCTTTAGAAATAACTTTGATAAAGTTTTCTCATTTGACAGATAGCATAATACTTTTCAAGAAAAATCTTTTGGAAGTGGTTCATTTTAAATCTTTCAATGCTAGGCTCTTTCTTATGTCTTTTAAGCATAGATAGAAACTTGATATTTTACGATACACATGTGTGCATGTTTATTACGTAACAATATATGTATCATATTGCTTTGATGGATTATCCATTGTGGTAAGAACACTTATCATGCACACACCTTTAAACTACGTGCACAATCGAAATGCGAAATGCGATATACCACTGTAACGCACCGAGATTGAATGAGCTTGTACAAATCGGGCATACGATATAATAATTTTTCAGTCTAGATTTCTGACCAAAGACATGTTGTCTCATTTTCTAAAAAAGATGTGAACAATTTGTTTTTCGTTTGGAAATGAAAAGCTGCATGATATTAGTAGATGAAACGTAATAAAATATGGCCTTAGGGAACAATAAGATAACACATGCTCTTCTATTTTCGAAATGATATTTAACAATAAATAATTTAATGATTAAATAACCTTTTTGTCTCAGTCGACCAGAAATCTTTTCTTTAATGTTTGTTCCATCTGTAAATGTCGCTTTAACCTTGACCCATTTGAAGCGTTCCCCTCTGTCTGTAGACAGGCAAAACAGCAACACTTCCTTTAACAAAGGTACCATGGCCAGCACATGGGCGGTTGATGTCGTTACACTCGGACGTGTATGTGGTTAGAACGACCAGTTGACAATCAACATCGGTGGTCTGGACCTGGTAATGACATGATATGAAGAAGACATAAGTGATTAATGAATATATATTTTTCATTGACGTAAACTGAAGCCAGAAAAAGGTATAGGTACGATTTCAAAACATACCATTGTAATATTGATACAATGCTCAGTTTTAATTGCCATAAAACGATCGCACTGCATATGAATACGCAAAATGAAAACGTTCCATACTTCACCTGTATGTCTATGGTATTACCCTGTAAGCAGTGACTAAGAAATGGATGTATTATATGCAATCTACCTACTCTGAAAATAAATTATAGGAATTTCTTTTTGTACTCGTATTCGAACTTCATCAAAAGGAAGATAATCTGTTGAACGAGCTCATTGTGCTTGAATACCTACAAATGCTTTTCGATAGTAGCTGCTCCAAACATATATGTATCCTTTAGGCAGAGGGTACAGATTAAAAACGTCCATGTGTGTTTTTTATTATTAACCCAATGTTTAGATTTTGCTAAAAAAAGACGAAAAACAACAATAATCATGCTTCGACGTGCAAATATCAAGTAATTTGACAAGAATGATCAACGGTTATATACCATTCTCTTTAGACATCTGCTGAATGATTTCTACAGATAAAGCGATTTTAGTATGAAATATAGTTTTTTATGATTGTGGTTTTGATTGTGCCCACTAAACCTTTTTCTGATAAAAGAATGTACATGGTTAATAATGATATATTTTGACACAGAACAATTTATCGTATGTTTGTCGTGATAGATCATAAGACACCATTCACTTTGACCTTGTAGTTTTTGTATATTTGTTTGTAGATTGAAATGACAAGAAACTTTGTAATTCTACGTCTGAATAAAATATTCGTATCTGTATTCGTTAAAAAAAAGTATTAAGAAAGACACACGTGATTTTTTCATGTTACATTGGAAAATAACGGATTTTCCAATTAACCCTTTACTAAATAATTTGAAGACAAGAAAAGCATTGTCGTCGTGACAATCAGCAGGAACGAAGTGTATTTGATGTACATGTAACCATGTTAAATTCACACTATGGTTGTTCTGCTCTTTATCCTGCTTCCTTACTTTATAAGCCTGTACACACTGCCACGTGATTTTGACGGTTCCAACAGGATAGACACAATTTAACATGGCCATAAGCTTCATATCAATGGCGTTTTCATACGTAGTCAATTTAGAGGTATCATCTATGACAACTGCAATTGATTAAGAAAATGAGAACATTGCATGATTTATTAAAATTATATGTTCTGACTTCAGGTATTATAAGCCTGTATACACTGCCACTTGGTTTTGATGATTCCCACAAGATAGCCATAATGACATGGAAATAAACTTCAAATATTTTGTAAACATAAAATTGTAATATCTATGAGATTATGTACTTAATGTTGAAATAAAATAATGTTATGTTATGTTTTGTAATGATATCAACAAGATCGACACAATTTGACATGGCAATAAACTTCATACCTTTAGCGTGCTCGTATGTAGTCAAGGTAGTAGTATCATCAATCAAAGCTGCAGTTGATCCATAACGAGCAGAAGTTATAAAAATGCAATGTTTAAGTTTTGTCTGGAACATATTGGTATTTATTAACAATCCCATTTTTACCTAAGTTTTCTATTGTTTTATACAATTAACACAGAAATAGCGGCAACGGTTTACCTTACACATGTCCCCAGTTCATATGCGAGGAAAATCTATGGAACAGTCGGTCAGGGATGACACACTGGCCGCGATACATATGTCTAGCCCCAAACAGATATATTCATACGTTAACTGCAATTAAACATAATTGTTCGGGATACACGCATTTACTACATTTGTTTCAGTTGTTCAACGCATTGATTGAAATTTAAATCCTGAATGAAATAAGAAGTATTCATTACGTTTAATGAATAAATACAATGCCTACCTGAAACGACAATAGTACTCGATACTCTTACAGGAGCATCCTCGGTACCAGGACTAGGTGTCTCGCATGTAAACGTACTGTTGGTGTCCTTCCACTCGACTGGGTCTATGGTCAAAGTCCAGACACCTCCGTTGGCACTAAACATATAATTCCCCTCGATTGGAAGTTGACAAAAGGTTAATGGGCATATTCGAATTTGGTTACGATTATGCCATGAGATAGTATTCACGGTATTCATTGTCCTTGAACATACTATGGTGGCTGTTTTACCGCATTCAAACCTCGTCGACTGCATTTTCAGATTCCCTGAAACGATAATGAGTTATCCAAGTTAACCAAGTAATCCAAAATGCAAATGAAGTTTAGAACTTTCCTTTACCAGAATAGGAAATTAGATTTCTAAAAGTATTTAATGAATTCTAGTTTATTGACCTCTTTATCTTCATCAAAATTTGATAGATTTTAGATGATAAGGTTCATGGTTAGCTGTATTTTGACCTTTGAACTTGGTGATGATACCCTCTGAGCATTTGAATGATTCACTACGAATGAGTCATTAAACTTTCTTTACCTCGATCTGTTGTTCTCCTCGATTGTTCAGACAAAGGTGACATCCAAATATAGTGCAGTGTATGGCTGACATATTAATGAATTTAACGAAACTTCTATATAAAGCCTACGTGCTGCAGGATGAGGCTGGATGCAAATACATGTATGCGATCACAGTAGACCTTTTTAAACCACAGCTAACTAATAACTTACCGTTACATATTCGGAAACAGCAACATAACATCAACAATACTTCGTATGAAATATAAGATCCCATTTCATCTGAAATGGTTAAGTTGATATCAAATATCTTAGGTTGTATTGCAGCTGACACTTAAGACAGTATGCAACTTAAGTACATTGTTTCATTTGTATCTAACAAAGTGAGCTATGGTTTCTAATTTAGCCAAGACTGACTCATAGTGAATCTGACGGTTTACACTGAAAAGCTAATATATCAAACTTTCGGCACTATGACAATTTAAAAAGAAAATGAAAACGTAAGGTGGTGTCTCTTCCAAACCACACAATGAACCAACGTAATGCAGTGCATACGAAAATCAGACTTATGGAAAATGCGCATCATCAATAGATTGTCTCTAATTATCGATGAAGGTTGTATTGAAACCATGATCTTCTAAAAGACGCCGAATCTTGCCTCTATAAATACGTAAAGGAACATGTATGGGAAACAATATTTTTCAATTAGTCATAAACGATCTGTGATAAAGGAGGCAACTCTAATTGTCTTGTCGTTAGATTAGTCTCAGTTTGCTATGATATAGAAATATATATGTTAAGCCAACACTTGATAGTTTTGTTGATCATACAAAACTATAAATTTTGTTGTGGAATATCTGAAAATAAGTTGTCAGACGTCGCTTATGAAAATGTTGCAGACATTGAGCGATTCGTTGATTAGTGACTTTATATGTAGGGCTTGAACGAGATTATCAGATATACGTTTTGGATCTACATCACGTCAACACTTTTCCAATAATATTGCAATACCTTGGTCATATAAGATGGAGGGAACTGCAAGGCCTACATGTCAATGGTTTAGTGCAAGACTATAGTAAGTGCGACATAAACATGAAGCACTTACTATAGTATTGCACTGAACCCTCGATGTATACCTATCAATGGTTCGAGACGGTAGAACGACAGACATTCAGACCACCTACCATGAAAACTTCAAAATATCGCTATGTCGCTTTTGCGATTCGAACCCTCGCTGAAAGAAGCTTTGTCATTTTATGGAAGGTCCTCTTACCATCATGCCAGAGGTTTCCCTATATTCAGACGGACATATATATTCTCATCCATATTCAATGAAAAACAAGACAAATAACCAAAAGGTGTATGATAGTCTTCCTGGGTGAAAAGAATACTGTGTATTGGTAAAACAATAGATTAAAAGCAGAGTATTTGGGAGTAAAACGAAACAAACTTACCGAAATGTTGAAATTAAATTTTAAAGTGATTACACATCTAAGGAAACAGCTGAAATAACTATCCAATAAACATGCAACTGATAACAGAATGTATTCGTGTATCTGTTACACCTGCATATGGCAAAAACTCACATATATGTTTTCATTACCTTTACACCAAAACCGTAAGGACAGTGTCACGGTTGTGCATGAAGGCATAAAGAGAACGTTAAAAGGAGTTCTTTCTCTTCTCTTTTCATGTTTGTATTCTTATTCGACAGCGATAATTTAATGTTGGCCTACTTTCCAAAAAGCTTATTGCACGAAATATTACTCCAACTCAGTAACGCTTAGTCTGTACATAACATACCCGGAGGTTTGACCAATACCACTTCAAGAGAGATTAATCAAAGTTGAAAGAACTTGTTTCACAACCCATGTAAAGAAAAACAAGTTTAAACTAAACCACTTCTTTATGAAGGGTTATTGATAATTCTTTCGACAAGATATAGCCCAGGTAAATGCCATATGGTAGTTCCCCTCCAAACCCCTCACACAACAACCCTCATTCTTCACAAGGTTAAACAAGTTAAAATAGTTCATACATTTCAATATGACACACGTTATCAACATTACCAGGCTTTTCATATAGGACTGCTGAGTCCGAGGCAGGGGTCGGTAAATATTAAATCAGACGTCTGATGAAATCAATACAACATGCTTTCACTGTGTCTAAAATGTTGTAATTGTGTTAAGGAGAGGGAAAGGTAAGCATAATGGAGAGACTATTGTGTTGTACTGGTAAGGAAACAGCATGTCTATGGAGACTAGAAGAATGAGATGCTGATGTATTCGATTTGAATACTGCTGGAATCGGTTAAAGACCCTACTGCAAACGACGTTCACAGGAGTTTATCATTTTTTCTGAAAGAACAAAATGTTCACCGGTTTTCCTTTTAGGTAATACAAAAACATTGATCTGGCGACACTCTAAACAAACCTGCTCGTCGAACCATTCCTATAGGACAAACAACATTTCTGTCTCTGGCCTTACTAACATGCTTACACGTGAAAATGCTTATCGATTCATATTCGTCGTAACAGTTTTAATCATGTGTGTATTCGCCCATTTGTTGGTGACTTTTCAATTGGTCATTGACAGATGTAATAGAAGAGGCCAGGTTTCTGTTTCCGCTTTGTCATTACCATATGGCCTCAACTATTTTGAATAATTTCCGTGGTTCAATACTCTACATGAGTCCCCAACCTGAGGTTTCCCATACCTAATTATTGTTATTGGCATCATCTATCGATTAGTACCTTGAGGGAGAGCATGAGAGTATTGTCTTCTGTGGCTGTGAATGACAATTAGTTATCTACATGCCCTACTACAGTTCTGGTATATGAACCCTGGTGATGTGTGGAATATAGACATATGACCGTTGTTGACTTTATCCTCGGCTTTTTCTGGCTTTACAGCTGACGAATGGCAAGTTTGCCCTCATTCAAGCCTGTAGCGCAGATATGTTAATGAATTGGTGTATGTCCTAAATTCTGATATGTATATATATATATATTGGTGATGTGTGTAATGTAGGTATATAGCCGTTGCTGATTTTATTCTTGCCATGTTCTGGCTGTACAGCTAACAAATGGAGAGTTCGCCCTCATCCAAGCCTGTAGCACAGACATTTGAAGGTCTATTGTTGCATGTTCTAAGGTTCAAATTCTACCTGGATTTCCTTCCCGAGATTTTCCATCCATTATATAGCACGTTAGGACACAAATACTTACATGAAAAAGCTTGTATATTTATCAAATCACCGCACTGTATATAGGTCTTAAGTATTCCGTCTGAACAGGAAGATAAATCCCAATAATGAATGGAAAGCTAAAAGGATACCATTGTTAATAGTCACGTGTTTCTAAGTATGTAACTAATTAATGGAAAGCTAAGAGGACATCATTGTAAAGAGACAATTATTTTCAAGTAGGTAGTCTTTCCAGCATAGTTCATCTTTCTCACTCTACAAAACAGTAGGGATAAGAATGTGAATCAACTCATTCTTATTTTGAATTGAACTACTATCGTTTCCACCAATACTTAATGTCACCGATTTATGATATGTTACAAGTACACATCTACGACTAACGTTGAGTTATCAAATTATTTCAATACAACCATCTCATAGTGTACCATTTGATGTCGGCTGTTTGGTTGAGCCAAGTTTATTACCACGTATTTTTTTGGTGTTTTATCATTCGAGGAGACAGTTCACGTATCTGGCGTTTTCATCAAAGTCGATACTGCCATTGTCATTAATGTGCTACAAACATGCATGCTATTCATAGACAATGTTTAGCATAAATTTCAAGGATTGTATTACGAATGGTTAATAAATATATGAATGCGGTTACACGTGTAGTAGTCCAGCAATGCACAATCTAATATAATTGATCGAATTCAAGCATGGTTGATTAACAATATTTGCATTTTTTTTTAATGTATTGAATATTAATGATGGCAAGTGATTCTGACGAACGATAAGGCTCATAATTCTCATTCATACGAAATGAGTTTTGGCGAAAAATACCACCTGAAAATGAAGAAATCAACTATACTGCAATACAATAGGAAAATGAGATACAATCGATGATCATGCATTATTTCACACTCTTTCCGTTAAAGAGTGGAGCATCTTATATACATTTAGCACCATTCACGCCGTGTCAACCACGCATTTGTACATAATACATATTCAAAGGGGACTCAAATGACAGATTAACACATTGACACAATCAAAATTAACACATATGTTTTATAATTGACTGTATTTATCAATTGCATGATATTATCAATAACGTCAACACTGATCCAACTGCTTTAACCCTTATAGTGCTAAAACCGACTTTATGCTTACG
Source organism: Cerastoderma edule (assembly GCA_947846245.1). Taxonomy (NCBI): domain Eukaryota; kingdom Metazoa; phylum Mollusca; class Bivalvia; order Cardiida; family Cardiidae; genus Cerastoderma; species Cerastoderma edule. The sequence goes on along the minus strand of OX401409.1, from coordinate 14,866,887 downwards.
CAAACAGGTTAGATCCAGGCCAGCCGCCAAGTACATATTTACCCAAAGTAAAAGCATACTATCGATACAATAAGTGCATAGAGGAATGAATAATTTTTATTTATTCATTCAATAGTTTACAGCTTTAAGGCAGGCCAATGTTACGTTATTAGGTATGTCTGTACATAGAATACTCTACGGTTCGATCAATACCACTTCTTAATGAATAGTTTAAAACCACATTTGATTATTTAAAAACAAAACTTAAAGGATGTTAGATAGTCTCCTTACATCATCCCCTACCAAAATATTCCTATCTTCTCATTTCTTCTGTACCTGGAAGAATTGGATGCGAGACAGCTCAGAAATTCGAATATTACTCGGGCAGGACTGCGTCTGGTCAGTTTGGAGTTGGTTTTCTTTTTGTATTATATAGTTATTGTTAACAAGCATACATCACTGATGATTTTGGGTGTTCCATGTATTCGTATAGATGATGTTAAGATGATTTAATTCTCACATATAACTGATACACTTTGTTGAAGCAAGAATGTTGATGTTATTTAAGAAGAATATTTATTGTTCTGGTAAGATAATACCCTGGATGTGAACAGATGCAACATACATACTGTAAAAACGGTGAGAGATCCTGTCTACTTATATCATGGTTTGTTCCAAACGGTAATGATTTTAGGAATGAATCATGAGCTTAAATTATGGTCAACATACTTAATTGGTTGAACAAACACTGAATTCATGCAAAAAGTGTAAAAAACACTAATACCATGAAAAATGTTATTACAAACCAACAAGCAGCGTTCACGATGTGTGTAATTTCCCCTTTCTATCGGCCATTGTCAAAAGAGGTAGGAGAGGCAGTGTAAAGATTTCCGCTTAGCTCAAACCATATATGGCTTCAACTATTGTATTTATTTTCTTCAATTCAATGTTCTTTCCGAAGTTCTCCAGGTATCATATAGAGCGAATTGTTGTAGGAACAACGTGTTTGCAGTTGTTTGGTCATTGCATTGTACAGGGCGTAAGGGTTTCGTCCGAACAGGAAGATTTTAACAACAATGGATATAACGTTAAGTACATGCAATCATCATTGTAAATTGTCATTTGTTTTCAAGTATGTAAACTGCCTCACCAAATGCACGTTTCTTTCTAGTAAAAGTATATGGATAATAATAATAATCAACTCATTCTTATAGTGAAATGATTTATTATAAACCCATTGTTAATACAAATACACAAAACAATTTTAAATCTCAATTAGTTAGGCCAACTTCTCTTTAAACCATCAATATATGCTTTTAATGTAACTCTATTAATCGTCTTGTCGGGATTTATATACCTCTATCGTTATAACGAAACTAGGATTAGGATGTTGGTGTTTTACGTCAATCTTTTACAAATACTAATTATATATATATCATTATTATTGATAGAACCAATATTCTAATGTGTTTTCTTTTCATTTATATTTTTCATGATTCTAACATAGTAAAATAAGCGGACTATCATATTAAACAAAACGACATTTAATGCTTATGATGATAAATATTGTCCACTGGCTATTAAATAGTACAAATACATATTGTGTTATATTTACTCCAAAACGCTGCCTCAATTTTGAAACGAATATGAAAAGTATGCAAATATAAGTAAGTGTAAAACGTTTGTGTCGACGATTAAAACTTCCTTATTGAAACCGTGCTAAGTGGTGATCCTATTCTCCATCAACTTCAGTCTTACGGTGCATGCAAAAACCAACCCTAAAACTGTTTTACATATATTCATTTGTTTAGAATTGCAGCCAACTTGTATGACATTTACCGCAATGTTAACCCCATTGAAATTGACAAATACGCATCAAGGGTTAACGTTTAGTTCGCTGAATCATTCCCATTTGCCTCGTTTTATTGTATATACATATTTGCGTTTGAGTAGAATGAAAGCTAACACAAGGAATATTTGATATCGTTTTGCCTTATTATCTTGTATATCATCGCATATCTGGTGGCGTTGTTATTTCAAAGATGTTATAGACGAAGCTTTGACTTCCTGCTCATGATTGTTACTACCATTGTTTCAATTGAGCTTGTATTCCAATTGTTATGTTATGCATATGATCAAGGGAATAATTTACGGATGACATTTAAAAATCAATACGTCGATTTATTTGCTCTTTTAAGGATGTTGTAAGATAACAAAGATATATAAGATCGTAGTAGGTCGCCTTGTCTGATGCCTTTCCCTCCTTTATCTAGGATGTTGTTTGGCAGCGCAGTTGGAGATTGCCATACTCTTTATTCTTTGGACCACTTGTTTCGATCTCTAGAATAAACATTGAATCATTTTTTGGAGAAACAATTCTTATCGTTCTTTGTCTTTTAAGATAGAAGCGATTTTAAAACGCCGATTTTTCATATTGTGCTAAATCTCTATAAACAATTACATGTGCCTGTCACCTAACTATAGTTAGCCTTATGGAGAAAAGTCTGTCATTTGCGAAACAGTAATTAAACGATGATGCTTTTTGACAAATAAAAGGTATATTTCCAATTGGAACAAGAGATCGGGTATTCCATAACCTAGTTGCTAACGAATGAATTATAATCGCTAACCTATCCGCGTTGGTTCATAACAAGGTTAAGGACGATTTTAATGAGCATACTTGGACGGCTCCCGTCTGCCAAATAGAATGCAGATGGTTCAACCTGACCTAAAGATGCAGTGACCTATTGCCAAAAATAATTTCTATCAAATAATGCGTATCAATTCATTTCAAGATTATTGGTAATAAACATATTGAAAAATCATGGATAGTTGATGATAGATATAGTTAAAACACGTACGCCTTTGTCTATCGATTGCTTCATACTCGTGTCTATCTCCACTCCTTTCCTGTAGCTCTTCATAAACGTTTCTAGAAATAAAGGCATAAACTTGATGCTTCAAAATCATATTCCTAATTGATCCGCTACACATGTCTTCCGAGTGAATATGTTCACTATTCTCTTAAAGGCGTTTGTCCATAGATGTGAGGGAATTTGGAAGATTTGACACAGATCCTAACATTCATTATATCATTTTACATTGAGATCTATACACGAATATGTTTGTAGAAGAAAATAGAATTGATCCGTTCAGACAAAGCCTTGTCACAATCGATAAAGTGAATGTTGATATTCCTTTGAAAGTGTTAATTTTATCAGAATTATTCAGAAACTTAACTCAAGCGAATACCAGACGATGCGAATCGATACATCAAATTCTCAAACAGCCAATCAATAATTCCTCCTTTGAAACATGGAACGTGAACAGACGTAATGGTAAAGAAAATTGCTCCAAACGTTAAACCAATATACAAATAATTACAAAATATAGGATATACCTCTCAATATTATAGTATACGTCCTTATTTCCGTCTATGTCCAAACGGATACCTGTCAAAAGCATTGAATACAACTGTAAGGTTGTAACCTGAAACAAGAGGGACTTTTCTGCGTCAGAAACACATCAATCATAACTTTACTTTTATTGTCATTATGTACATTCATATCAAGAGGGCTTCGAAGCAGATACCTTAATAACCTCAGTTCGAATTACATTTTCATTTGATCTTTTAAGAATTAAGCCGGTAAGCACGTTAATTTACGATACAATGTGATAAAAGTGCTCACTGTAACTCTCTCTTAACCGATACACCCTAAATCTGTACGTTTTTATGTCAGTAAATCAACACCGTTTTCTTTCGAGTTACCTGCTCTGCAAAATAGTTAATAAAAAATTGCAGTAATATTACATAACGCTACATCTTGTTACTAATCCAGGCTTGAATTATTCTGTATTGATATATAGTGTTTATGGCAAAGTGCCAACTATAAGACAATGTGGAAATGTAAGTGCTTATCATGTTGACTATCGCCATGAATTGTCAGTGTTTGCTATAGATACAACCATGCTTACTACAGACACAAAGATGGCGATCAATTAGATTCTTTCGTTACCAACTATCAGGCCATGAGCCAAGAACACTTTTGTTCCCCCCCCGGGGGAATTTTGAAGGTTATGTTTTTCTTGAACCTTGGGCTATAGGGCATAAGCAGACGAAAGATTGCAAAGTTCCGTTGGGGCTTTACGGAGTAATGGGCCTTTGAAGATGGGCTTATCAGTAAATTTAAGCATACATGAGAAAATCTTTAAAAATATTTTCCTCTCGATCCATGAGGCCTGGAGCTTTGATATTTGGTATGTAGTATCATATACTGGTCCTCTACCAAGTTTGTTAAAATCATGACCGCTGGGCCAGAAATGGCCCCGCCCTAGGGGCTTATCAGTTTTACATTGTCGTAATTATGCATAAAAAGGTTTAAACATCTTCGTTTTCTTAAGATCCATTGGACCTAGAGCTCTGATTTTTGGTATGTAGCATCATCTATTAGTCCTCTTTAGATTTTGATAGATGATGACCTTTGGGACTCAAATGACTCCGCCCTAGGGGCTTATCAGTTTAAAATAGCCTAATATAGCAAAATATTTAAAAAGCTTCTTCTCTAAAGCCATAGGGCCTAGAGCTTTGACATTTGATATGAAACATCATCTCTTGGTCCTTTACCAAACTTGTAAAGGTCATGACCGCTGGGCCAAAAATAGCCCCGCGCTAGGGGCTTATCAGTTTTACTTTGCCTTAATTATGTAGAAAAAGGTTTAAAAATCTTCGTTTTCTAAAGATCCATTTGACATAGAATATTAATTTTTGGTATGTAGCATTATCCATTGGTCCTCTTCAAAGTTTGATAAGATGATGACCTTTGGGCATTAAATGGCCCCGTCCTAGGGGCTTATCAGTTTAACATAGCCTTAAATAGGAAAAAAAAACATCTTTTTCTCACGAGCAGTGAGGCCTAGAGCTTTGATATTTCGTATGAAACATCATCTACTGGTCCACTACCAAGCCTGTTAAAATCATGACCGCTGGGCTTAATATGGCCCCGCCCAAGGGGCTTATCAGTTTTACATTGCCTTAATTATATAGAAAAAAGGTTAAAACATCTTCTCAAGGTTCACCTAGAGTTTTGATATTTGGTATGTAGCATCATCGATTGGTACTCTGCAAATTTTGATAAGATGATGACCTTTCGGCCTTAAGGGGCCCTGCCCCTTGGGCTTATCAGTTGAATAAAGCCTTATAAAGGACAATATTTAAAATCTTCTTTTCTGGAGCCATAAGGCCTTAAGCTTTGGTATTTGGTATGTAGCATCACTTTCTGATCCTCTGCCAAAATTGTTCATATAATGACCACTCTGTTTAAAATGGCCCTGCACTAGGTGGCTTATCAGTTTTACATAGACTTATATAATATAATATTTAGAAATTTCTGGAGCCACATTGCTTTAGGCTTTGATATTTGGTATGCAGCATCACCTACTGGTCCTCTACCAAGTTTGTTCAATGCATGACCTCTTGGACGACAATGTTCACACCCTATGGGCTTATCAGTTATACATAGCAGTATGTAAGAAATCTTTAATAACCTTCTTCTCTGGAGCAATATTACCCAGAGCTTTGATAGTTTGTATGTAGTATTATCTACTGGTCCTAAGATTAATTAAATCATGACCGCTTTGCCTTAAATGGCCCTCCCAAGGGGCTTAATAGTTATAAATATCAGTTCAAAATTTTTTTTTATTTATCTTCACGTCGACACTATTTATACAGCTGTTTGAGACTGTCTGTATCATTATATAATTGATCATTCCCTTTCTGTTAGAGATTGGAATTAACAATTAATATCATGACCCCTGGCCTAGCATAGCCCACCCGACATGTAGCTGCATATCAGTTTTACATAGCAGTATATAAGAAAAACTTTATAAATCTTCATCTCTCTTGTTGTCCTCTATCAATATTGTTCATGTCATGACACCTGGGGATTAAAAGCCCCCCCCCCCTATAAATATAAGTGAGAAAATACTAAAAATCTTCTTCTCAGCAGTCAAAAATTTGACTGAACAACTGGCATCATCGCCTGTTTGTTCCGTAATTTTCAACATCCAGGTTTTTGGGCAGGTAACATGACAAATCGTCTAGACTGTATTAAGTAAATGCAAATCTTTATCTAATTTTCTGTTTCTTTGTTTTTTAGTGATATTGGCTTGGATAGATAAAAGTATGAAGGATAAAAGTAACTTCATAATTATCCCACATTCGCAGATAATGATGGAGCGTGCTTGCAAAATTTCAGGAAGGCACTTTTCCTAGCCATATAATTGTTTGTTCAACCCTGGACCTATAGAATCAATTGTTGCTGTATTTTAACTGAATGACTACTTAAATGGCAAAAAAACGTTGTAATATATTCAAACAAAACATTTATCTAGGCACTTGTATTAAACTTGTATCAATATTCAATTATTATTAAAATAGGGAGGGACAATGGGTTATGAATGAATAACATATTGAAGATTTTCAAACATTTCCTTTTGGGCAGTTTTTAGCCTGGCTGTCTTTTGAACAAACTTAGTGGAAGACCACAAAAGCATGCTACACTATACTAAATATATAATCAAGGCTAATTGGCTGCAGAGGAGAAGACTTTTAAAGATGTTCGTATATACATTTACGTTAAATTGATGTGTCCCTGGGGGTGGGGTGGGGAACCATTATATACCCAGGTGTCATAATTTGATCAATGTTGATAGAGAACAACAAGAGAGGCGATGATTTTTGAATATTTGTTTATGTACTGCTATGTTAAACTGAAATATGCAGCTAGGGCAGGGACATGTTAGGCCAGGGGGTCATGATTTCAATAAACTTTGTAGAGGACCAATGCTACACACCAACCATCAAAGCTCTAGGGAATATGGCTCCAGAGAAGAAGATTATCAATTATTTCCTTACATACTACTATGTTTAATTGATAAGCCCATAGGACATAAACATTATAGGCCCAGGGGGCTATGATTAAAACGATGTTAGTGGAGGACCAGTAGATGATGCTATATACCTAATATGAAAATTCTAGGCCTGGTGGCTCCGGAGAAGAATATCATTGAAGATTTTCTTATATACTGCTATGTATACCTGATAAGCCTGTAGGGCGTGACAACTGAAGGCCCAGTGGTCATGATTTGAATGAAACACTTTGTAGATGAACAGTAGATGATGCTACATACTAAATATCAAAGCTCTAGGCAATATGGCTCCAGAAATTGTAAAGACTTTTTCATATAAGGCTATGCAAAACTGATAAGCCCCTAGGGTGGGGCAATTTTAAATCTGGGGGTCATGATTTGAACAGAGTTGGCAGAAGACCTTAATGTGATGCTTCATAACAAATATCAAAGCTTTCGGCCTTATGACTCCAGAAAAGAAGATCTTTAAATATTTTCCTATGTAAGGCTATATTAAACTGATAAGCCCACAAAGCAGTGCCATTAAAAGCCCAAAGGTCATCATCTTATCGAAATTTAAAGAGGACTAATAAACAATGCTTTGTACCAAAAATCAAAACTCTATGTCAAATGGATCTTAAGAAAACAAAGATATTTAAAAAAAAAGTATACATATTTAAGGCAATGTAAAGCTGATAAGCCCCTACGGCGGGCCCAATTTTGGCCCAGCAGTTATGATTTTAACAAGCTTGGTGGAGGACTAAGAGATGATGTTTCATACAAAATATCAAAGCTCTAGGCCTCATGGCTCTAGAGAAAAAGATTTTTTAATTTTTTCCTATTTAAGGCTATGTTAAACTGATAAGCACCTACGGCGGGGCCATTTAAGGCCCAAAGGTCATGTTCTCAGAAAATAATTGAAGAGAACCAATAGATAATGCTACATGCCAAAAATTCTAACTCTAGGTCAAATGGTTCCTTAGAAAACGAAGATTGTTAAACCCTTTTCTACATAATTACGGAAATGTAAAACTGATAATCCCCTAGGGCGGGGCCATTTTTGGCCCAGCGGTCATCTTATGAACACACTTGGTAGAGGACCAATAGATGAACAATAGAATGATCTGTAAATGTATGAATATTAATGATACAAAGCTGAAAAAGAAAATCATCTGTTATAGGCAAGTAAGGCTGGCGGTAGAAAATGACATCACAAAAGTGGAAAATTCAAAGTTCTGTCCTTTTCTACATAATGATATATATTAATGTTGTCATGGCATTGAGGCACCTTCCAAAGAAACCACAGAGTCATAGACAGACATTGGCAAACAAAGACAGAAAGCCAGAGAGACACAAAGCGGGAAAGGGAGAGAACGAGAGACAGACAGTCAGACATACAGACAGACAGAGACAGAGAGACACAGACAGGCAGCAAATACAAAAGTAGATATGTACAAAGACAGAGAGAGAAGAGAGAGAAGAAAAAAAAAACCTACAAGAAAGAGGCAGAGACAGAGAGGCACAAAGACACAAAGAAAGAGAGAGAGACAGAGAGACAGACAGGCAGGCAGAGACAGAGAGACCAAGACAGACAGAAAGCCAAAATGGAAAGGACAAATACAGAGACAAAGACCGAAAGAGAAAGAAGAGACACAGAGAGAGACAGGTCAGGGAGGGAGAGAGAGAGGGAAAGAGAGACAGGAGAAGAGAAAAAAACGAGAAGAGAACCGACATACAGAGACAGAGCGACAGAAACATTGGCAAAGAGACGGTGAGACAGAAGCGGCAGACAATACAGAGCGAGAAGAATGAGTGAAAAGAAATAAAAAAGAGATGGAGTGGCAGAGAGACAGTGAGACAGAGAGAGAGTGAGTGAGAAAGACTAATATAAAGACAAAGAGAGAGATAGAGAAGAATTAGAGAGAGAGAGAGAGATGCACAGAGAGACAGAGACATACATGCAGACAGACAGACAGACAGACAAAAAGAGACAGAAAATGACAAATAAACACAGAGAGAGAGCCAGAGAAGAGGAAAAAGTCATATAGACACAGACAGAGAGACAGAGAGACAGAGAGAGACACAGAGAATGAAACAGAGAGAGAGACAGAGAGAGACAGAGACATAGAGAGAGACAGAGAGAGAGAGAGAGAGAGAGAGAGAGAGAGAGAGAGAGAGAGAGAGAGAGAGAGAGAGAGAGAGAGAGAGAGAGAGAGAGAGAGAGAGAGAGAGAAAGGGAGAGAGAGAGAGACAGAGAGAGAGACAGAGAGACAGAGAGACAGAGAGACAGAGAAACAGAGAGACAGAGAGACAGAGACAGCTACAGAGAGAGAGAGAGAGAGACAGAGACAGAGACAGAGAGAGAGATTAGTTGGAGGGCAGAAAGATTTGTAGAAAAATAATTAATCATGTGACCAAAATGGCTGCCATGCACATATTTGGTAAAAACCTTAAAAGAATCTTCTTGTCAAAAACCATATCAAAATAAGTTCATGTGAATGTTCCTTGTGGGCTTCTTTTCAAAAGTTGTTCAAAGAGTCCAAATTGTAAAATTTGGAATAAAAAAATGTCACTGCATAGAAGCGCAAGAAACTCTGTGTAAAGGTTAAAAGCAATGTTTCTTACTATTCTTCAACTAGGTGGTAATCACAGGTGAGTGGTTCTAAGGCCATTATGGCCCTCTTGTTTAATATACTTATTTCTTAATGGCCAAAATTGTTAAATTTTTCAGAGAAATTTGAATAAAGATGGCTTGACCTACGCTGATCTCATGTTTGAGACCAATAACACAAAACAGAGAAAGCTTATAATCCACGGCCTTGAAAATGGTACACATTATGTCCAGGTGGATTTCAACCGAAAGGCGGGACCACTTCCAGATAGCGACAAAGAGGATGGGGACAAATAATCGACTTTCTACGTACAAATTGATATATATATCTAAAACATTTATTTTTGATATAATATTTTGTTATTGTTTGTTGTTTTCATAACAGATATATTTTGGTATTAATCTTTTATCATGATATGTCAGATTGGTGCATCATTTTTTTATATTATTTCTGTTTGATCGAAAGCAGAATATTCATACAGTTTTGTTTTGATTTTAGTTACCTGAATAATGTACTGACCGATAAGCTTGTTTTCGTGTCACAAATCGTTCCCCTCAAGAGATTTCTTTATTCAAAATAACTAGATATTGCTGACAAGGAATTATATTTCATCACTTAGTTTATAAAAGGGGATATATTGTTGTCATACCTTTAAAGAAGGTATCCTAAAGAACCCATTGTATGCAAAGTTTCGGTATTTTTTTCTCCGTTTATATTCAGGAAAACAATCAAAATATGTACATCCCTATTGGATCCCCTTTGGCGCCCAAGCTCAACATCTCTTACTTCATTGGTGACCTCATAACATTCACCGGCTATGTCTATCCTTTTTCAAACACGTCACAGGGCATGTGTTAATACCTTATTATTCGGCATGTCCAAGTTAAATTCGCTCTTGATTTAGTGATTAAAAATGGGTTTGAAAGTGATTTATCGTCGTGGATACATAGCAAAAAGGGTCGGACACCTTTGTTCTGTTTTATTGGCCCCGGTTTCACGACATTGCTCAGGTTTGAACCCAGTTTTAGTGATTAGAAATGGGTTGGGATGTGATTTAAGAAGTATTATCGTCGTGGATACATAGCAAAAAGGGTTGGACACTTTTGTTCTGTTTTATTGGCCCCGGTTTCACCACATTGCTCAAGTTTGAACCCAGTGCCACGTGGCGCAAAAGTCATCTGTTTCATTCAAATGAGTTTAATATTTTAGGCAATAGTTCTGTGAAAATGTTTTTTAAGGAAGACATTGGTAATTTTCCGGATACAATTTACAATTAGCCAGTTGTGTGATATTGACTCATAAAGGTTATGTTATTTCGGTGAGATAATCCGTTATGTATATAAAATCTTTGCATATCTATTTTACGAGTACAACATACCTTTACTGCATTAAGTTCCGCTTTGGGTCGAATCAATTAACGTGCTTCTTTATTTACATGACTTATTTCAGAACTAAGAGAATTGTCAAACTATTCATTGAGACTAAGCTGTGATACTTTTCTGAAAACTAATTATTTTCCTGAGCTGATTTGACAGTTATTTCAAATTATTTCACTATGATCAAATTATTTGTTATTTTGAAACTGATTTAAGGAGGTTCCTGATCAAAACATTTTTCACCAAAATGAACCTCTCTTAATGTTTGTCATCAGTATATTATTATCTGACACACTTTTGTAGTTGTCTTGTACTGAAAGTAGTTTAGTGCTTTATCACTGTGTAGCAAACAATGCGTGCCTTGAATTCATGTATTTGATGAATCTAGAATATTATACAATTAGCTGTAAAACGATAGAGTTCTTCACGTTTATTAATACATCAATTACGAGGTTTTTGATGAAAGTACTTAACACGCATCAAATTGTACTATTCTTATAGACTTAACTCAATAATTTGGATAAATGAAAGTCAACAGCGTACTGAGCATATAAATAGCAAATAATAATTGACAGACAGGAAACTCCTTTACAAAGAATCCGAAAATCTTCCGATTTTATCATGCACAATTATTTCATGACTTTAGAAAATCTTTTCTTTATTTAGCTTGTCTTGACATCGAGAAAACTGTTGGCTATGAGAACATTTCAGTGGAGCTGGTGTTCACTGCCGTTATTTCCGCCAACACCGTAGTGTATCAAGTTTCTAAAAAAAAATGGTGCCAACACCTCAATTATATTGTCAGCGCTTTACCTTGATGATGGCTTGTCGAACAAACTTAATATTGATGACAGTGTCGAGACAACTGGGAACGTTTCAGCTGGGAATCTGTCCATCCGTATACCATCAATGGACATGTCGTTTGTGGGCGTTTACATATTTAAGCGTTCTACACAACCACTAGAGAAGATCACATGTTACTTCGAGGTGCGCAGTAAATCTGAATGTTGAATTAATGGTATTATAAAAATCTTATTGTTGATTGGGGCAGTTTTGAAATGACACTGCTTCATCATTTTATTAAATGAGTTTGGATATCAATGCAATACTTACATTTTGTTTTACAGTAAATTAAAGCTACTTCTAAATATATTTAGATACACTGTTTAAACTTTAAGCAATATTTTTGGTTTGAACTGAGCATGTTGTTATAGCGTTGCTATTCGTTAGAATCAGTATCAACGTTTAACCCTTTTAAAAGGTATGTCATATTTTCGACAATTGTATTACGATGTCGACGGAACATCCTCGGTTATTTTGTGCAACTCACATACACTTGTAGAAACAAATGTTAAAGCTTATTATTACATGATTAAACGTATAAAAATTTTAAACATCGAAACAGATATAGAAGTACGTGACAAAGTAAACAGGTCATGTGATCGCTCAATAGTTACAGGTCGGTATATCAATTTAGTTAGGGGTATTTGTCAAGTGTATAAAATAGTAATAGAACTTCTTAGTAGCAAAGTATACTCGAACCGTAGACATGTAACGAAAGGTGCTGGTCGCGATGATGATGCCAGCAGGTCGCAACGTTATTCACGTAAGGGCGTTCTTACCTCCGACGATCAATCTGACAACTGTTAAGGTTTTCACCAAATCAATCAAGTTTCAAATCACTCTTTAAGAGCCAGACAACAAGCAAATCGGGAATAAAACCAGCCTGATAGGCACAGTCAATCACCAAATGCTAGCTATTCATCGCTTGGTCACTTTCGTGCGTCAAGGCACGCAATTGTCTAACTTTCGGGAAACAGTTATGGTCCCCGCTCATGAAATAGTCATGAACAAAGCCTGGAAGCACATGATGAACCAAGGCCTATCAAGAGTGAAGTCAAAGTTGGAACCTTTCAGACTTTGACAGAATACATAACCGCCAATTTTTTTGGTTTTGTTTCACAAAAGGTACAACAGTAACCAAAGGCTCTATTTTCCGCCACATTAATTAGCCTATGGAAGATGACGACTATGCACTCTTTTAACAAGAACCGGATTTTTGGTCAGACGGTGTTTATTGTAGACCGTGGTTGTCGCGGGCTAGGTATAATGCCCGTGGTATTGATGCAGCACGTGACCGACAAGTGCCTTCGCGGCGCGATCACTTAGTCGATGACGTACAGATTCACAATAATGAGCCTAGCCCCATTTATACTGGTAACCCGTTTGATCGTCTGGGTGATGGTTTTTAATAAGCAATAGTTATGTTAGATTACATTTATAAGGAAAATGAGGTGATGCTCTTTTGAGGAAAATGAAGTTTGATTCGTCGGTTTCCCGTCTATCTATTGATAATGATAAAATGATAGGTATCCAGGTTGATTTATCTCCCACACAACTTGTTTATTGTTTTTTTTTGATTATATGTCTTGTGTATTCCATCAAAGCTTAGGTAGAAGGCAAAAGTGCTTGAAACAGTAACTTTTAATGCTAATTCCGCCTTGATCTCTCGATTGAGAATGGATGCCCACATGTCAAAATTTCTTACATGTACATTTTAACCTGTTCTACTAAACAGAGTAAAATTATGGAATATTGAAAGGTCTTATCCTTCTATGTCAATGCATTGTAACAAATGTGTAAAATTACTTGTTAAGATTTGCAGTGATAATTTCACAATAACATGCCCTCGATATAGTTCTCGAGTTGAATCACAAATTTGTTTGCATATTATCTTTTAATGCAAAGTTTCTGTCGAAATAAAAACGTCCCTATTGATAGTTTTGTGTACCTTTTGTGGGGATGCCTTATATTTCAGGTTCTTTACATTAAGTACAGCTGAACGATTTATTTGTTTATTATCAGGATTGCGGAACCTAGCCGACAGGCCTGACTTAAATCATGATGTAATGTTATCGCTAATTGTGAAAATAATCTGACTAAAATTTGCACTCAAGTTAAATCTAAAATAGCGAAGAACGCTCAGAAACCGAGTGGCGGGCACCTGGTTAGAAAAGTGACTAAATAAATTCTCCCATTTGTCAAACAACAACTACACCGATATTCAAGATTGAGAACTTCTCCTATTTCAGTGGTCCCTTAAGTTTAACGTACCCCAGCAATTCTCGACTGACTTCACTTTATCGCTTACTGTTAACAAACAGTATCGTCCCTTTTGCAATCATCATACAACAATGTTACCGTCTAAGTTAGTCTTTAAAAGGGAATGTCATGTCTTCTTTTGTTAATCGTCATTTTTTTATAACTTGTAGCACAATTGTACCGTTAACGAACGCTATTTTGGCTTAAATCATGTACCAATTATTGGAAGCCCCTGTCATTTCAAAGATTGGCCAAATGTGTAGCAAATGCCACACAAGAGGTAGTAAGAAGTGACTTATTTAAAAGTTATATTATCTATTGTCATAAAGCAAGTATTTACTAAACGCGGCTTTAACCATGAAGCAAGTTTCAAATTTGATAGAAAGTAATAGTAGTGTGATAATTATCAACTTGATAATTCAACCTTGCAAACTATACAAAAACTTCTCCATAAATCACCTGAATTATCATCCTCACAATCTGTTTGTGAGTTACATTCCTGCAAATATCATGTTTCATACTATCCTAACGAACATTCCGCATTTTCATAATCAAATCCAGTTATTATTTCGTTTGGATACTTTTAGATAAAAATGTGTTAGCAAGAGAACTCCGTCTATCAAGAAACCATAAGTGATCCTGTCGCTATGTTTCTTTCCAGTACGTCCGAACCCCCTGTCATCTCTAACAGCGCTCCTAGCAGTAATATTGTTACCGGTAAAGAAGACAAGGGCGTCACTCTCGTATGTAGATCTACAGGAGGTTATCCTAAACCTACAATGGCTTGGTACAGAACTAGCAACCAAACAACCCCGCTAGTGAACAACACAGACCAACCACAGCGTGATGACAGAACGTATCAACTACATTTAGAGCGAACAGAACGGATGACGGGACAACCTTCATATGCCAGTCTTGATATGACCCAGCGAGGCCTTTATTCATGCAAGCCGAGATAAAGCTGGATCTTTGTTGTTAGTTACACCGCTAATGAAAATACATTTATGTCTAATTTGTTGTCCGTCCGTCCGTCCGTCCGTCCGTCCGTCCGTCCGTCCGTCCGTCCGTCCGTCCGTCCGTCCGTCCGTCCGTCCGTCCGTCCGTCCGTCCGTCCGTCCGTCCGTCCGTCCGTCCGTCCGTCCGTCCGTCCGTCCTCCTCCGTCCCTCCCTCCCTCCCTCCCTCCCTCTCTCTCCTCTCTCCTCCTCCCCCCCCTCTCCTCCTCCTCCTCTCCCTCCCTCCTCTCTCTCTCTCCCTCCCTCCCTCCCTCCCTCCTTCTCGCTTTCTCTCTCTCTCTCTCTCTCTCTCTCTCTCTCTCCCTCCTTCCCTCCCTCTCGCTTTCACTCTCTCGCTTTCTCTCTCTCTCTCTCTCTCTCTCTCGCTTTCTCTCTCTCTCTCTCTCTCTCTCTCTCTCTCTCTCTCTCTCTCTCTCACATGTATGTTTGGCATTAATACAGAACTTCAAAACAAATAACTACGTAACTTCAATGAAATATGATGACGCATGCCTCATTTCCATTACGGCATTCGTAAGCAATGACTCACCTCAAAATGTCAGCTCGATACTCGTGGTATTACTGGAAGTGGAATGAACGCGCTGTAAGATATAAATCCTTTCAAACGATGTGTTTATCGATACGATTCGTATTGAAAGGTTCCCAGTTGACATATCTCCGGCTTAGAATGGAGTTGCAAAAGGCAGTTTGATTCCTGTATTGATTCCATGTAGGGTTAGATGAATTTGTATCTTTTATACTTCGTTTGTGTATGATTTAACGAACGTTCTCGGACGATTGTAGTTTTGCGCTTTCCTGTACCGCCCTAGAATTTCCTCAGAAGCGTTTGATAGTCTTTCAGGGTCGATGGTGGTGTTGACATAGTCGTTGTGTGTGGATCTGCAAGCTTAAGGGTGTTCCTTGTTTTCTTGGCATGATAGAAGCTCCTTACCTTCCTGTGAGGGATTCTTCCCACTTCTTTGATTGTTCAAGTTTGTGGAAACCTATAGTAGCGTTAAGCAAAGATGGAAGAAACATGATTCTCCTTAGATTTAGTAAGGTTGTTTCGAAAGAACTGCATAGGTTTTCTATTGGGTTTTATGCCTTTTCCAAGATTAATACCTTTTCGTAAAGATTCTAGCTATTACATGCACAATGTCGTGGTCTGCAACACCATTAGTTGTAAACACTTATTCACATGCGATGGTCTTTCTGTTGGTAAGAAGCTAGCTTTACTGCAGAACTTATAGCATTTGGACTTTTGCTTCGTTCAGATTTTCCTAAGGGCTATGTTTGATTTCATTACATCTCATTCATTTTCTGCCATTAAGGCTTTTATGGTGGAATAACCATCAAACTTTTGCTGGTTAATAGTAATTGGAAGTATCTGACCTCTCTAATATTGAGTAATTTGTGCGATGTTGAATCCCACGCCAAATAGGAATTTTATGAAAGATATTTGAAGCCAGAGCAGTAAAAGTACCACTCACCTAGTCATTGCCTTTCGAAGAACCTTGTTTTTATTTCAAAATCTTAGTTATATCATTCATTCGTATTGTCTGCGAATAAGCAGGGGATGACCCAACAAACGCTTACTATAAACCACGAAGTGTCAAATCAATTCTTTGGGATTGGTTGATATCCAAATAACACGCAGCCGTGAGAAAATAATTATTTTTCTAATGTGAATGCGGTCATTTTCACTTTACACAATCTGTCTTACTATAGGGAGATGAAGCGCCATTATGCTTACCTTGCTTTGCTCCATTTTCTATTGAACATTTTTAGAGCCTATCAAAATTGCACTAATACATTTATCAATCTAGAATGAAGGAAATAAAACCCAGTTTTGTTGGACCTAAAAAATACATAACGTACCGTTATAATCCGTGTGAAAATGCGACTCAAATTGATTGAGTGACATAATTCTGTGTATCAAAAATGCTAAATGATTTAAAAGAGAACCGTTTTTAATCCTTCCCCTCACCCCCTATGACCTTTGCACTTAAAATGTATTCGTGATGCATTTTGTATTATCAGTTTTCTTATATCGTGTTAAAAAGGAAAACATGACAAACAGGTTATAACGTGGGACATGATATATCCATTTCTTTTGATAATGTATCTTTACGACAACGCATATCCTATACTATCTCTCTTTTTTATCTTTAGTTTCAATGTTTCCATTATCCTTTTGTCTTTCTCTGTGATTCTTTTCTTACTTTTTTGGGGTTTTTTTGTCACTTTATTACCTATTTTCTTTGTTAACATTTCTTTTATTGATACTTTTGTATTAAGTATGACAATGGTTTTATAGGAAATAAAATTCAGAAAAAAATGCACTTATCCACGAAAGACAAATTCAAAGTCCAACCTATGTAGTTACCTTTCTAGTCGGTAAGATTTAAACGTTAAAATACTTGCCTTTCTTTAAGTGACTCTCTCGAAGATAGAGATTTAAACCTTATGAAATAAATTGTTTTCCCTCGTGAAAATAATAACCTAGATTTCTAAAGTAACACTTAACTAGATGACTGACATCTTCTCAACCCTGCTCACAATTTAACAGAAAAGATAAAGAACATTAAACTCGCATATATTACAGAAGGTTGAGGATCCGCAATGTTGTTGCTGAACATTGTGTATGTTCACTTTTAGTCGTCACGTGAATAGCAATACACCCCATTCTCCGGGTAGTTGTGCCATAAATATCTTGGTTTTTAGCCTTCGAACCGTTTGTTGTGTCTTTACTTTACAAAATTGCTTAAGCATTCAGTCCGAGTGTTCGTGAATATGTTTGTTTGTGTATGTGTACAAATGTTCTAATATATATTTAAGTAGGTGGTGGACTTGTAAGCAAAGTTTTCCTAGTTCGATCCAAATTGTATGGGCTGGTTTCGTGTGATTGTCCCCCGAGCACTAAGATAGTACTGGTAAATCACAGGATCTCTTACAAATGTTCAAATTTGCGTTCCTCGGACGTATTCTTTGATGACACGTCTGCGATGTGCTGGTTTTAAAAGGACCAATGGTATGGTATAGAAGATAATTGAATTTGAAATCGCATGTGTTTACCGTTAATTCTTTTATTACCATTCACCAATTCAATGTATCATTTTATAATATAAAAGATACTGTGCAAGCGTATGTTTTGGTCGATTTTGAACCACCTCAGAAAAGTGTCAGTAATGAGGTGAGATTAGTGAATGACTGGAGAACATGGCTCCTGTCTTTATGATAGATATGTGTTTATTGTTTTCTGATAGAATGTCAATTAGGAAAGTCATAATCAAAAGTCAAAAACGAGTTTGAAATGTTTGAATAAATAGTTTTTCTCCTTTTAGACCAAACCATATTGTAAAAGAGACAAAATAAACAAAGGGCACATTTATGCCATTGAGACAATGTAAAAGTCAATAATGTAGTGAAAGAGAGGCGTATCGTTACAGGTCTGCCATAACTAGTCTAAACAGCGTTGACGCAACGGCTTGTATTACATATCTTACATCATAGATTATGTCCGATAAGGTTCTATATAAGCAGGCCGTTCTGCACTAGTCGGTGAGCTGAGTGAGCACGCCGTCTTCACGCCACTACAACGAAGAACATCATTAAAATTACGCTAACGATCCACGGCTTCGTCTTGTCTTTATTTTATTACAAATAACACCAATAAAAAAAAATACATATATACTGCATGTTAGTTCTGTATTTTTGCACTTGAAAATGAAATAGTTGAATAGTCGTTCACAAAGTTTGCAATATTGCCGCCAAAAGCAGGGTCGTTTTTTTTAAATGTTTTAAGAAACTATGTACAATGTAGTCTGAAATCATTGGATAAATTTGAATTTAACAAAAGGATATACACGATCAATTGGCATGATATTGATGTATATCAGTGTTTGTCCAACACTGATTTTATTTATTCATACAACACACACATGTAGGACAATAGCTGATGACCGTGGATAAGGGGACGAGTGTTTGCCTTTGAACACGATGTTCGTGGGTTTAAATCTTGTTAGTTGCGGGATCTGCCTTGCGACCTTCACCGCAAATACTTGTCATTCTTCCACGAAGGTAAATATAGAGTGATTCCTCCAAATTGTAAAAATTTGTTTCAAAATCGATGTAAGTAGATAAGTTTCAACAAACGTAACTTAATAAAATCATTTATTAATACGAGAACAAATATGAACATGAGTTTGATTACAGAAAAACAAAAGAAAACTATTTACTAACAGGTGGGAGTTTTATATTAAATAAGCACGTTTACTTACAGTAAGGAAGCTGTGTAATTGTTCCAGGGTAAATCAATAGTTCAATAGTTTGATATAAAAAAGCACGTTTAAATATTCAAAGAAAAACACGTTTAAATATTTAAAAAAAACGTTCACTTACAATTAGGAAGAACAAACAAACGTCACCAACAAAATAACAGGTAAATTTTGAACTTATTAGTGATGACCTATCAGGTTATTGTCCACTGTGCTATAAAAAATAAAACACCGAAATAAATTGAATAAATGTAACAATTTGATTGACAATCATATGTGACAAAATACACTGATGAAAGAAAAAAAAGATTTAAATGCAGTGTCTGACATGTACATAATAAAATGGTTGTAATCATTATCGAGCGTGACATTGAACAAGCTTAAAGCTTCCTTCACAATCGATGTAAAACAAAAGGTAAACAAAACAGTAGACAGACATTTAAACGAAGTATAAATAAAGTCACATCTCAACTCACAAACAACAAACTGTGTACATACAGGCGTCATGGAACATTTCAGATTCATTGTGACATTGATCTTTTTGTACCTTCACAATGGAGAATTAATTTATATACTTTTGTACAAACAAATAAACTGTTTTCATCATTTTGCCCATTTATATAACTTGACCGAATTAGTTCAATTCGTACACACTTGGATCTTAAATCTCCACCAATTTCACTCAATATATATTGTTTCGATCTCCCAACTTGCGATCACCCTATATAGGGCTTACAAATATTGTTGGTTCGATTCATTAATACTTTATTCAGCTTCAGAAAGTGAGAATTATTCGTTCAGAATATGTTATTCATCCTAATTTTGTCGTTAGAAAAGGTTGTTGCGCTTTAATATTCTTTGTGTGATATCTATCATTGCAAACACACGATACTTTTAAAATTTTCAGCGCAACTCTCGTTCATATCGAACGTCTATAGTCGAAATATATTTCCAACGTCGTTAGCGTATTCGATTTTCGGATTCATTGTAAAGGAGTTTCCTGTCTGTCAATTATTATTTGCTGTTTATATGCTCAGTGTGCTGTTGACTATTATCTATCCAAATTATTGAGTTAAATCTATGATAATAGTACAATTTAATGCGTGTTAAGTACTTTCATCAAAGACACACCTCGTAATAAACGTGAAGAACTCTATCGTTTTACAGCTAATTGTATAATATCTTAGATTCGTCAAATACATGAATACAAGGAACGCACTGTTCGCTACACAGTGATAAAGCACTAAACTACTTTCAGTACAAGACAACTACAAAAGTGTGTCAAGATGATAATATAATGATGACAAACATTGAGAGAGGTTCATTTTGGTGAAAAATGTTTTGATAAGGAACCTCCTTAAATCGGTTTCAAAATAACAAATAATTTGATCATAGTGAAATAATTTGAAACAACTGTCAAATCGGCCCAGAAAAATAAATAGTTTTCAGAAAAATATCACAGCTAAGTCTCAATGAATAGTTTGACAATTCTCTTAGTTCTGAAATAAGTAATATAAATAAAGAAGCACGTTAATCGATTCGACCCAAAGCGGAACTTAATGCAGTAAAGGTCCGATGTTCTCGTAAAATAGATATTCAAAGATTTTACATACATAACGGATTATCTCATTAAGCCATTCAATATAAGATTCGACCTATACAAAATTGCAAAAGAATTTCTAAATGTTATGTGCGAATCAAGACATACATAATAGCTCTATGCAAAAAGTTGCACGTTGAAGTAGGTGGGGAAAGTTATATAAAAACGATTTTAAACCCCGCATTTTGAAGCAAAATTAGTTGGCCAATATTGTACACCATAGGAGTATTTCATGACGTAATATTTAGAAACGTCATCACTATGACGTCATTTTGGCTAACAAAATGGCTAGCACGTGGTACCATATAGGTTCAAATTTTGTTCCTTTTTTATCAACTAAAAGGTTATTTTGCGTGAGAATGCTAAAAATATGAACTTTGAAACAGGACCTAAAAAAATGAGTGACGAAAGTAAAAGTTTAATGAAATAATGCGTTGCTTTCGTCGATTTCATGAAACTACGGAAGGACATAACTGTCATAAATTCACTGGATATTCAATGCTTTTCGTGGATTTCATTTTTTTATTTGTCTTCTTCTGTTTCAACGTTCACCGTTTCAACTTTTTTCTTAGAATAATAAAATGTTGTTGATTTCAAATCCTGATCAGGCCTTGTATTCGGCTTACAGTAACTATATGACTAATCAACCCATCTGCTTATATTTGCTATGTAATCTTTTTTCTTTTATTCATTTGCATATATTTACAGAATTTTTAAAAATAACTTTGATAAAGTTTTCTCATTTGACAGATAGCATAATACTTTTAAAGAAAACTCTTTTTGAGGTGGTTCATTTTAAATCTTTCAATGCCAGGCTCTTTCTTAGGTATGTTAAGCAGAGGTGCTTTGGTTCTTAAAATAAAACGTCACATTAACTGTAAAATCAAATATCATTCAAGCCACCAACTTGGACATAAGCCGTAAACTGATCAAAGATGTGGTAAAGATGTATCTGAACGTCAATGGTTCTTTTTGAACTAATAGTTACCCAGATTTCCTGATAAATTCCCGGAAAAAGAGCCAGAATTATAGACGGGTTCCCTGTAATATGATCACAAACTATGGGGAATATGAATAATGATTTAACTCAGATGAGCACAATCCTGATAATTATAAGAATCAGCATTTTCTATCGAAATTAAATATAACAATATTCAATCAAAATTCGGCCTTGATCCAACGGAAACTTCTTAAAATTGCCGAAATTAAATAAGTTGCTGAACACCTTACTGATCATTATACGCTAATAATCATTTATAAAATAAACCTCAAGATTTGCTTTGTTTTCATAATTGCAACTACAATCAGATTTACATTAACTTTTGTTTAGCCCCACTACAGCTTTTCATTACAACGTCTTTTTTTTTTTGTTCTTCAACTTTCCTTTCACAATTGAGGGAAAAGTATCATTTAATAAATAGCTTACAAATCACAGTGAAGCAAAATATAAATGATATAAAAAATCGATGACTTTGGTGTTTTTAAATTCATTTATACAACTGTCGAAGTCTTATTGTCTTAAATATCTAGAACCACCACCATCAAATTATTGTTTAGTGTTTGATTTTTATCGGCGTTTTCTCTGTGTTATATGCATTTTTGACTTATACAAAAATTGCATTCATTGTTGAATTACGCTCTCACTTTTTGCATTCATAACAATGTGACGATGTAACATGTATTTCGGTAGTTGCAATGTGGAAAGGTAAATTCTCTCTTAATAGCAATGTCTTTAATGTAACTGCATGGATCGTGACAATAGTTTTTAAGTCACATGTTTAGCAGATATCCCGAGTACAGAACATCAACTTCTTATAGGACTTTGTTTTCATAAGAAAAATGGTGAATATATTGAAAGAGCTAAATATCAAAGCACTCGTCTTTATACACTAACTTGTTAAACTGTTGAAATACCAAAACATAACATTCATACAGGGGGCAATTTCTTTGCAATAAGTTCTGTGACAAAACGTCAAGAATATTTAGTTTGGAATACTGCTGTCATGGTCATATTTCTTGCGAATAAGGAGTGCTTTCAGTTGACTGTCCAATAAATGAATGCTTAATCGGAAGTGGATATCTTAAGATATAATTAGTAATGTATAGTCAAGCTTGATGACGCTTCTTCCAAGCTTGTCAATATTCAACCAACGGATAACTTTTTATGGTTGCTGAAATTAAGCAAGATCTAAACACCTTTACGTTCATAAATTAACACTAAAATTCACTTAGAATAGAGACTAAAGCTTTGCTTTGTCTTATGAATAGTAACTTTGGTCATATTTATATTAATTTTTGTGTAGTTCCACTTACGCTTTTCATTACAAATATTTTTTCTTTCTTTCCAGTTTTCCAAGCGCAGTTGAATAAAAAGAATTCCACTTTTAAAATAACAAACAAATCTTAGTGAAGCATGAGACAAGCGATTATGATATCCAATAAGTTTCCCCTAGATCAATGCCAAATGTTAATTGAATATTGACACACTTGAAAATGCTGATTCTAATAATCTTATAGTTATCAAAACTGTGTTCCTCTGAGTTAGTTCGTTTAAACGAACCACTGTCTCAAGATAATTTTCATCTTTTTTAAGAACCATGCTTTCTGTCAAATGAGAAATCCTATGTTAAAGTTACTTCTGCAAATTCTATAAATTTATGCAAATAATTTACATACTAGATATCACATAGCGAACATATCTAAACGATAGGTTAAAATAGTTACTGTTAGCTGAATACAAGGTCTAATAAGGATTTAAAATCAACAAGATGGTATCCACGAAAGTAATTGAAGAACAGTAAAATTATGACAGAAATGGCCTTCCGTACTTTCATGAAATAGGGCGATACATGCATTATTTCATTAAATTATTGATTGTTTCACTTATTTCCTTATATGTTTTGTTACAATGTAATGTTCATAAAAGACGACCGAAAATCTGCAATGTTTGATCGTGTAAGGTACCACGTGGTTACCATTATATTAGCTAAATAACGTCATAGTGATGAAGTTTCTCGATTTTGTGTCATAAAGTACTACTATGGTGACCCATACTGGCCATTTGATTTTGCCCATAGAAGGACAGGTTTAAATCACTTTTATATAACTTTCCCCACCGACTACAACATGCAACTTTTTGCAATAAGCTATTATCTATTTCTAGTTTCGCACATAACGTTCAAAATTTCTTTTGCAATTTTGTCTAGGTCGGGCCCTTTTTTCGGCTAGATTGAATGGCCTACATCGAAATTACATAACCTTTATAAGTCAATCTCACACAACTGGCTAATTGTAAATTGTATCCGGAAAATTTCTAATGTCTTCCTTAAAAAACTTTTTCACAGAACTATGGCCTAAAATATCAAACTCAGTTGAATGAAACAGATTACTTTTATGCCACATGGCACTGGGTTCAAACTTGAGCAATGTCGTGAAACCGGGGCCATTCAAACAGAACAAAAGTGTCCGACCCTTTTTGCTATGTATCCACGACGATTAGACTACATAAATCACTTCCCAACCTATTTTTAATCACTAAAACAAGAGCAAATTTAACTTGAACATTCCGAATGATAAGTTATTAGCACATGTCCTGTGACGTGTTTGAAAAGGGATAGACATAGCCGTTGAATGTCATGAGGTCACCGATGAAGTAAGAGATTTGAGCTTGGGCGCCAAAGTGGATCGAATAAGGATGTATATATTTTGATTGTTTTCCTAAATATAAACAGACAAAAAGAAACGAAACTTTGCATACAATGGGTTCGTTAGGATACCTTCTTTAAATGTATGACAACAATATATTCCCTTTTATAAACTAAGTGATGAAAAAGAATTCCTTGTCAGCAATATCTAGTTATTTCGAATAAAGAAATCTCTTGAGGGGAAGAATTGGTGACGAAAACAAGCTTATCGGCCAGTACATTATTCAGGTAACTAAAATCAAAACAAAACTGTATGAATATTCTGCTTTCGATCATTCAGAAACAATATAAAAAAATGATGCACCAATCTGACATGTAATGATAAAAGATTAATACCAAAATGTATCTGTTTATGAAAACAACAAACAATAACAAAATATTATATCAAAAATAAATGTTTTAGATATGTATATTAATTTGTACATAGAAAATCGATTATTTGTCCCCATCCTCTTTGTCGCTATCTGGAAGTGGTTCCGCCTTTCGGTTGAAATCCACCTGGACATAATGTGTACCATTTTCAAGGCCGTGGATAATAGGCTTTCTCTGTCCCGTGTTATTGGTCTCAAACATGAGATCGACGTAGTTCAAGCCATCTTTATTCAAATTTCTCTGAAAGATTTAACAATTTTGGCCATTAAGAAATAAGTATATTAAACAAGAGGGCCATGATGGCCTTAGAACCGCTCACCTGAGATTACCACCTATTTGAAGAATAGTAAGAAACATTGCTTTTAACTTTTACACAGAGTTTATTGCGCTTCTGTGCAGTGAACTTTTTTTATTCCCATTTTACAAGTTGGACTCTGGATGCTTGATGTGGGACCTTAAAATGGTACATAATTCTTACAATGCAGAAACTGAATATTTTGCTTTTACAGATTGTATGTAAGAAGGCATATTTGGACATCCAAATTGATATTGATGTATTTTGTTAAAAATTCTACCATACATTTGGAAATGCAAACAGGTTCATATTTTAACGCACCCTGGTGGCCATGTTTTTTTAGATATAAACATTCTTTGAACAATCTTTAAAAAGGGGCCCAAAAAGAACATTCCTGCAGAATTCATTCTGAAACCCGAATAGTGGTTTCTGACAAGAAGGTTTTTCTTAGAGTGTTAACCAAATATAGACATGGCAGCTATCTTGGTAACATGACTAATTTTGCTTTGACAAATCTTTCTCCCTTCCAACTAGGGATGCTCAGCATGCCATCCATTTTCCAAGAGGTTAGGGAAGAAAATATTTTTAAAAAGTTGTTAATTTTACCATACATGTATATAGAGAAAACAAAGTTCAACGCACCCTGGTGGCCGTTTTTCGAGAAATCTAAAATTTTGTTACCAATCTTTATAGAAGGGCCCCCAAAGATCATTCCTGTGAAATTATTTTGAAATCTGACCTATGGATTTTGATAAGAAGATTTTTTTAAGGTTTTTTTTACTAAATATGGGCATGGCAGCCATTTTGGTCATATGACTTATTTTTTTTTTGACAAATCATTCTGCCCCCCAACTAGGGATGCTTCACATGATATCTCATTGAAATTGTTTTAAAGTTATAGAATTTTAGCAAGCATGTATATAGTGAAAACAAAAACGCGTTCAAAGTTAAACGCTGCCTGGCGGCCATGTTTTTCAATATATCAAAATTCGTTGAACAACTATTGAAGAGAAGCACACAAAGAACATTCCTATGAAATTATTTTGAAATCTCATCAGTAGTTTTTGATCACATGACTAATTATTTTTTTACAAATCTTTCTGCCCTCCAACTAGGTATGTGTCATATGATATCTCTTTGAAATTAGCCGAGGTTTTGAAAAAAAAAGATCTTTGCAAAATTTTCCAAGAGGTTAGGGAAGAAAATATTTTTAAGTTGTAAATTTTAGCATACGTGTATATAGTGAAAACAAAAACGCGTTCAAAGTTCAACGCAGCCTGGCGGCCATGTTTTTCGAGATATCAAAATTTTTTGTACAACATTTGGAAAGAGGCTCCTAAAGAACATTTCTATGAAATTATTTTGAATTCTAACGAGTTGTTTCAGACAAGAAGATTTTTTAAAAATTGAAGAAATTCCCCCTTTTTCATGCTACGGCAACGAAAGTTCTGCATGGAATCGATTTCTTTAAACAACTTTTGAAGAGCATCACCCAACGGACATTGCTCTGAAGTTTGGCTCAATCGTACAGGAGGAGAAGATGTTTAAAGAAATTGTTGACGGCGCACGACGCACGACGGACGACGGACGACGCACGACGGACGATGGAGATTGGACGATCAAAAAAGCTCATCTTGAGCACTTTGTGCTCAGGTGAGCTAAAAAGTCGACGGGAACAGTGTACTTTAGACCTGGAAAAATTAGTATACATTTGTTAGTTATTTATTTGACATTCGTTTCCCAACACACTTCAGTATTTTTAGGCTTCAGGATAAAGCATTATACAAGGACATTCGAAAATTACAAATAATACATAACGGTGAAGGAAAATGTAAATCGAAGTATTGTGTTTTATAAGCATCAAATGAGTACACATAAAGACATTAGTAAAGCAGTGAAATGGACACGATGACTTCTTAAAACAAGTCAGCCTTACTGCAAAAGAAAATCCTGAATAATTATCAACGAATCCAACACTATTTTAAGATGTTTCATTTGGTTATCATTCAAATGTGTTTTAAAAAAGGAATTGTGTATTATCTTAATTATACCACAAAAGTACGGTTGTTTTAACTGCCCCTGGGTTAAAGACATCAACCAAGTCATATTACGGTATTTGCCATTTTGAAGATATTTTCTCAGGGATAGGTGATTTGCGAGAGGTATATTCTGCTATGATTTTAAGTTGGTAATAGCTAATATATATTGAAGTTGAGCAAAACGGTATTTATGTTTAAATATCTCGTTTACGGGATTCTTTTACTATCTAACCAGATTAGTACACTAAATATAATAATTTTGTTTCAAGGCTCTGATCCTAATAATTGTTCCAAAGTCTTACTTTCGGCGATTCTTCCTCCCGATTTTCGTAGATATTTTCTTCTGGTATATCATTGTGTTGACCAATGTTACCGTAAACATTTAACTCCTGAGCATTTTCGTACACGTGTGTTCCTATAATAAAAGATTAAGGAATAACTAATTACTGTGAAATAAATGAACATATACACCTCATCATTATTTAGCTGTAACCTTAGCTAACAATTCAAATCAGCAACTTCGTAAAATACTTACCCGATGAAAATTAATCAAGCAAATGCGCACACTAAAATCCAAATTTGTTTAAAGTATGAAATAAAAATGAATATAGTCAAATATTTAAGCACTTCTAATTATTTTCAGAACGCCTGAATGCATAATTCCTGCAAACCTCGAGGAAAACGAGACCAGTTGGTAAGGGGCATCTAGGGCAGATTATCAAGAGCTGAAACAATTGACATGTTATAAGTATAAGAAAGAAACCCATTAATTTATTATAGGAAATTTGGTGTAGAAGAGCTAATAGGTTTCCTTGAGAATGATATATTTTATTCTACAGCATTGTTGGATGAATTCCGTAGAAACTTCTAGACTTGTGTCTTGTGTACGTAATACATACCTGTTCTTTTGCCCTGTTTGCCTTTTTTCCCTTTTTTACCTGAAACAAATGATGGAGTATTGGTAGAATATTGTACTGTTTCGCCCATTTCACCAATACTGTCCTGAAAAGTGCGAATCCGCTTCATACATATGGAATATGATAACGAAGTATTTTTTTTTTCGAGTTTATATTTGATTTGGTCGCTTGAGAAAATGTGTCTCTCATCCGAAGTGTATTTTCAACCTCTTCTTTTTCAAATTAAAACGGCCTACGTATGACTTCATTTGACCATATATGAGACCGTATTTTTTCGCATGGTAATACAGTTGTTTTTCGTCGTGTGTGATATGATCTGGTGCAAAGTACATAAATTCATTTCTGCCGTATACATCTTTGATAAACGATAATTGCACAAATCGTTTGAATGAATTGAATAAAATGCAGAAATGCAATTCTGTAGTTACGTCGTATATTGTTAACAAAGACCTGCAATCGAAAGATACTTTCTTAATTCCCTTAAGTACTTATTTTGAACGAGATATCTTTCCTAAGGAAAGTGATTAAACTTAAAACAATCTGTCTGTATATATAACGTAAATGCACAGTGACAAATCACAAAATATTAAATTACAAAAGCTAGGTTCGTTGGTTTGGGGTTTGGGGATAATGCTCTTGGATAATATCAATCATGTTGCGAAGACCAATGCTCCTATCCATGCAACTGACGTTTTATATCATTTTGTATCATACGACATACTTTCGTAGCTACTGACAAAGTTTCCACACGGAAATAATTGTTCAATGTTGAAAGATTGATAAATGATATCACGTTGTTTTCATCAAAACGTTATATGGAGAATTGGATCCCTCTTATTCCAAGTCGGAAAGATTACACGATGGACTGGTCTAAACGCCACGTTGATATTTGTATTTGACAGGTAGCAAGTAGTTGAGTAGCAGTCCTACAGGCCTTGAGGACATGTTCTACAGTTAAGATTAAAGATATTTCTTTCATAGAATTTTCTGGAATTTTTCTAAATGTTATTAAGATTTGTATTGCAAATTCAAAAATGAAAAGACAAATGCAGGTCGACGAGTTATTCTTTTCGTTAAATGACAGTTTCCATGGTAACCGTTTGGGGCAAAAAGTTAAAATGACCATTCCATCTTCAAAGGTAATAAAATAATTTATGGAAGGTCTATTAACACAAGAAGCATGACTTCATACATGTCATACTTTATAATTGAATGTTATTTAAAATAATTACAATTTGAACAGTTTTTGTAATCGAAATCAGTTTTTCAATAAAAAATAGTTCGACAAAAAACAATGAAAATTGATATGTATATTACAAATAAATGAAGATATTTAAAAAATTCTTTTAGAATTTCTTATTTTTCATTATGTGAAGTAAAATTTGATTTTGAAATACAAAATGCAAAAAAAGTATATGTTGACGAGTTTTTCTGTAAAATGACATCTTCCATGGTAACTGTATTTGAAAAACATTTATAAAAACGACTTAATTAACTTTAAATTTGAAAAATAGAAGTGTGTGGCTTAATATGCTTGACAGATATATAATAATGTTGATAAACTTATATAGTTTTATGGATAATATGAGTATTCTTTGAAAAAAGATTGCATACAGTAAAGCGTATCCGAATAAAAACGTTCATCCGTCTACTATGCAAGTACCTCTTCGGTAACAGATTATTATCTCCCTTGGCTGCGCAGATGAAGTGCGCAGAAGACTTCCGAGAACGTCCTTAAAGATCATGACACGCTATTGATAGACAAAACTAGTCTTAAGAGGTATGATCCCTGCTGACTTACAGTATACAAAATTTTACTCGTCGTAGACGGCCCTTTTGGTCAGTTACATGAAAGATCCTCCATCATATATGAAGAGCCAAGTATTTAACTATATATATGCAACATTGCTGATGCAATGTAAAATCGAAAATCAATTTAAAATAAAAACAAATAGTACCTTTCCCCTTATTGGTTTTCCCTTTCTTCTGGTTTTGTTCTGAAATTCAAAAAGAGTGTAATAGATGAAGGACCTACCATGAATGACCTCTGTGTATTGAATTTATTAAAGAGGCCATCTTAATAAATCAAATAGCAGGGCATTTGACCACTAGACCAAAAATGCATAACACCATGAAAACCTCCACTCATGTAGCATCCTTCTGTCTGAAAGTGAACAGCACTTCTTTGTCTTAAGATATCAGAAACATGGACAGACTATGTTGCTTATAAGAAGAAAAACTATAAAATTAAAGAAAAGTTTAATTATGTTTTGGGACAGGGAATAGGGAAAGAGTTAAAATCATACTCTTGACACTATTGTTGTTGAATACTAGATACTTTGATTTAGGAAGAATGGATGTCATTTACAACACAAACTAGCTACAATCGCATTAAAATAGATGGAGGAAAACATAACCATTAATAATATCCAAAAGCTTGACCATAGATAATAGATAAACGGAAATCGCAGTTGAAAAATCGTCTAGGAAATGTTCAGAGATTGCTAATGACTTAACAACAGTAGGCCGTACGTATATATTAACATAATTCCCAACTACCCTTCACACGGAATATGATAGATGTACCTTCAACCAATTTGCCTTCTTTCTTTGGTTTATTAACCACGGCGTATGTATTATTTTCATTGTTCATTCCCGTCTTCTTTGATTTGTCCACTTGGGCATATATATCTGTTCCGTGTGAAGTATTCTGTGTGGGCTGTACGCGTAATGAGTCAGTCGACACATAGGCCGCATCTATCGCCATACCTGCAATATTAATTGTACATACATCACCGAAAAGAAAACTGTACCCTTGTCAGATGCGCACACATATAAGATATGTTTCAAGAGGGTTTGAAACGCTGTGTCACTAAATTTTAAGTTGTATTACGGCTTACTTAGCTGTACCTGTACTAGGCAATGGCTCTGCAAAAATGATACCCCAACGACAATAGTGGTTACGGTTGACTCAAGCCCTGGATCTCTAGGTCACAAGTCCAACACCATAACCAATTGGCTAGGCAGAAGTTAAATCCGGTTTTCTATAAAAGAGACTGAAAAGAACTTCTTTTTAGATAAACATGTGCATATTCAATGTCAAGATTTTGAGAAAAATCAACCTTAATAAAACATAAAGATTAGTCATCGGTTATTGCCTACTTTAAATTCACAGTGTTAATTCGATGTGTTTATTCATTAAAATTGTCTAATACTATATAACTCAAGCAAACGTACCATCTCCATCATTGGCCGGTTCTGCTCTATACGGAGATTGCCTGCAATGTAATTAAACTTACTTTAGTTTAAGGTACCAAGGGTAGATCGTATGTATCCCATGTGGAAGAAGCTATCACTCCTGTGACACATAACAAAATGATTATACATTATACTGCACTGGTGACAGGATAAAATCAGATATAGGTTAGATATCATTGATGTTTCTGACAAATAAGTAAGTCATCTAGAAAAGATGGTGCACATTATGCACTATATAAGACCTAAAATTCCGTCTTTGTCTTTCTTCTCTTTTTCTTTTAAAGTGTCACTTTACCTAAAACAAACTTTGCTGACTAAAGTAAACCATACTTGAGATTTTCAATCTTTGCTTATGAAATGTTTTGATTTTTGGTCAGTATTGAAGCTTTTATTTGGGGTCTTATCCTTTCTCTAATCCCATGAAGTAAGACCGGGTAGTATTG
Organism: Cerastoderma edule; assembly: GCA_947846245.1. Taxonomy (NCBI): domain Eukaryota; kingdom Metazoa; phylum Mollusca; class Bivalvia; order Cardiida; family Cardiidae; genus Cerastoderma; species Cerastoderma edule. The sequence goes on along the minus strand of OX401409.1, from coordinate 14,835,014 downwards.
AGACAAACTCGGAAGATACCATTGTCCAAGCTGATACAAGTAGGATGTTCTCGGTTTTGCAAGTAAAGCTAAAAGAGTTATACAGTAAATACTCACCGACCCGTTTCATTGTCTGAAATAGAATCGAATGAAAATCTGTTGATGCACCACAGATAAATAAAGTTCACGTATAAAGATTTATCTAAAACCAAAAAAGTGTTGTCAATGTCTTCGTTAATGAGTATACACAAAACACAATGCGGTGAAGCTGTGTTTTCTTTTCGTACTTTTTATACATGTTCCCTTGTATGAATAGCTTATATCTATGTTCCTCTACGATAAACAAACCCACTTAATAGCATATAAACGTTTTAATATTGTCCAGCAAGAATACCCTCAAAAGTCCTTGGTAGTGCTTATATGGACAGTATTAGTTTTACCAAAACTTTTTAATTTCCCTTCATTTATTCTGCTCGATCTTACCGTTTAATTTCGACTTCCTCTTTCTGATGACGATAAATGCGATAATTCCAACAAGAGCAAAAACTACAACTCCAGCAGAGGCTCCAGCTACAATTACAGTAAGGTTAATTGAAGGTGATGTCGTCTCTGAAAAAAAGTGTTTTGAAGCGGATGTATAACTGTTACAGGAGTGGCATTTCAATATCACAATCCATGTTCATGTTAAATGAGACCAAACTGACATGAATTGTAGGTAGGTGTCCTAGTTTGTCGCAATGAACCCAATGGAATTCTATAAACTCAAGGAATTTCTAGATCAAGGAATGGATAAATTGACTTTATATTTTACTTGAATGTGTATTAGATTACACTATTATCTGATATGGGAATACTGTTTTAAGTGACTCTTTTGGAATATAAAGCTTACATATGTGAAGGTTCGAAGTTCTAATTTTAGATTAGTTTCCATAGCACTGATTGAAAACAGATGAAAAACAACAACCAATCTCTGATCAAAAAGATATTTCAGCTAATTAAGTTCTCCGAAGAGACTATAATGGTAATTACAACATATATCTTCTAGAAATACAAACATTCTAAACATTAAAGTTTCCCTAAGCGTTTCCTCAATGGATTGACCTATTCAAGAATGTATTAGGCATTTGTCGGCTATGAATTCAGTCATTCCATTACATTATTCTTTACTGCAAAAACGTTACGGTTTATCGCAATAGGCATAAACTACAACTATTCCCTGAGAAAGAACACATAATAAAACATATAAAAGCATAGATGTTAGCTGAAGAACACAAATTATTAGGAAGTCTATCTTTACTAATGAATCATTTTCACATGACATTAACTTATTTTTAAATTATTTACTAGCTTTAGTTGTTTTGTGTATCTGCAAAGAAGTTAAATTATTTACAACCGAAAAACACCTCCAAAACGGCAATACATAATTGATGTCCTACGGTTGAAATTGTGATCTTATCATTGAACTAAATTTTAGTAAAATGAATAATTACCTTGGCACCCAAAACCTTTTTGTAGATGAAAATATTAAAGGTTCTTATAAGCTAAGCGAGATAATGTCAATGGTATCATTTATTAAGGAAACTGCATTATCAATTGTTTTTTTTTCTTAACGCGGAGCGCATCGAAGAAGTGATTATTTGAGCACAATAACAGTGTGGTTTTTAACTAGTATTAGTTTAACTATTCAGTTTACCTATGACCTTGGTTGTGGCATTCAACGTATTAGAGTTATCGCTGGTTCCTCTCTCGTTAACCGATTTAATGCGAAAGAAGTACTTGGTTCCAGTCTGTAAACCTCCGATGGTTTTGTTTAACCTATTTCCATGCTGACCACCAGTTATGTTTGAGTGTAGCCATTCGTCTGCCCTGTTACTGTACTCTATAGTAAACGTCTGATCAAATCCGCCATGAAAGCCGGGAAGCCATGATATTGTCACTGATGAACTCTGAACGTCTTCAATCATAATCGAATATGGTGCTTCTGGTGGGCCTAGATACATAAAAAAAAATATGTAGATGAAGTTTTTAATGATTCCATTTCATTCAATTAGTCTTTGCATCATTATATCATATATCTTTCCTGATATAACTCACGCCGAAAAATGGCTTTGTTTTATATCAAAGAAGAAGAAAAATGTACTCCCTCTTTATCAATTTTGGGTTTTATTTCTAACACCCCTTTCTCGTCCTCACTACTCCCTTCCCCATCCCGCTCATCTTCCTTTCTCCCTCTCCCTCCCCAACCATTTTTTAGTTCTGAATTGATAGTATGTCTTACAAGTGTCTTTATCTTATAATATTCGATAAAGCATTCATCGAAGAATCAACAATTAATAAGGAAACTGTTTAGTTCGCAATGAAAGTATAACAGAAGCGGAATATCAGCAGACCATGTTATACGATATTTGAAAGTCGCTAAATACTGGAGTAGCGGATGTAGTGATACCTTACCCAATTGAACCATTTGGAGATTTAACCATAATTGATAGTCCAATAGTTTCGATGTATATTACCTTCGGGCACAATATCGACGTTCACAGTTTGTGCACCAATTCCATTACTGATCCTACACGTAAACACTCCAAAATGGTCCATATGTGTGACGAAGAGAGATACTTTTGCGACGAAGCCCATCGTTGTTATAGTAGTATCAAACACAGGTAGGGTTATAGTACGATCTTCTATAGACGAAGAGACTTTCCACTTTGTTGTGTTCCTAAAGCATTCCACCGTATTTGGAAAGCTGTTGGAATAAAACTCTAATGGAATAAGGGTAGGGTTATTCAGTTGTGATGATATCTTCATTGTGTTAGGCGTAGTAATGATTGGAAATGCTGAAAAATAAGCAGGAAACAATTGATGCATATATGCATTCAGCGTCCTGTTTCAATTGTAGATTGCAGATAATCATGTGATCTATTCAATATGTGAATGTTATTACATACTTATTCAACAAAATATTTTAGACTCATAAAGTATATATTAGGTAGTTTTCCCCGCAATGGGGTACTCTGGGTGATATAATCACCGTGTTTTCACGATGACACAATTTATGTGCGGTGGCTGGTCACAACTCAATGTCCTACACGGCTCCGTTAGATAATGGATTTTAATCTAACAAGCTGAACTTGTATTTCAGAATCATAACGAAGGTGCATCTTAGTTGTGTTAAACACTATTCGAAGTGACGGCAATGTCCATAATTGCGCATGCAATATGATTCAAAGAGACTCTCTCAGATATTGAAATTTTAACTTTTTCAATATGAAATGTTTTCTACCTTAAGAATAACAATATAGCTTTCTAAAGTAATATAGAACTAAATTATTGACAGCTTCCAAATCCTGCTCATAACTGTACAGAAAAGATAAAGAACATTAAAATTGCAGATATTGCAAACTGTTTAAACGGGTTAACGACGATCTAAACTAGAGGAAAAGGTGGTAACTGTAGTAACATTCGTCACATGGGTCTTTAGAAACGTTTACCGCGCATGCCCATGTTCGCATACACCATTTCCATCAAGCGAAAAAGGGTCGGACGGGGGGTGGGGGGGGGGGAAATCAAAGAGCGATAACATTATTATATTGAATCTTACTCAATTTAATATAGAATTTCGAAAAAAGAAACACTTTCTACATTGGATATTGAGTATTACACCATGATATTATTGTTGCTGTTGTGTATGTTTTTATTTTAGTCGTAACGCGACGATATCAAGTCACCAGAGAAAGAGTTTTTTGTATAAATCGGTTTTCTCAAAGTAGAACAGACAGGCGGGAAGGCTCATTCCACATTATTTAACGAACACACGAGGTTTAAAAACATATAATAAAGATTTTGAGATATTATTTGGTTTAGTGACAATGATTGTGAATATCAAATTTATAATTATTATTTCTCCAAAAGCACAAATATCTGCTTTAGGGTAAACCGACAGCTATATAACAACTTTTAATGGTATCACCATTGTTGTTGGGTTGAAAATTGTATATGATATGATAAAAAGATTGTTTCACCCTATATTGAACATTTTAGAAATCATGTCGAAAGGAAGTCATTCATCAATTCGTTTCATAATGATGTATAGCGAGACATTTGTAAAGAGGTTCACGAATGCTATGAATCGCCATGACAAATTTAAGAGTATGATACAACATGACACATTTAGTGTCACGTGTACAACGTCATTGAAAGAACTCTACAAAGGAAGATGTATATGGTATTGGTTCAAAGTCGTACAGGAGAGGTCACAAAAAAGCCAAATAACAAAACTGATGCGATTGCTGTGCGAATCATTAGAAAACGGTAAAATAGCTTTCAGTAACGTACCTCAGTTCTTATCAGGCATGAAAGAATCGATCGCTAAGTGAAAAATTAAACGATACACTGTATGTAAACAAGAGGCTGGGGTAGTTTACATACCATGCTGAGTATGTTTATAGATAAATATAATCATTTATTGTCTTGCATTCATTGTCATCATTTCAACAGATAAGATAGCATTTATAAGACGAGTTTGTCAAATAATGTTAACACTGTCAATACTACTTCATTTCGATTATTCATATAAATTCAGCTTGAAGGCTTTACAAATCCGACATCATCAGTCGGTTGACATAGTTGGACCATAAGCGTACATGGTGAATCGGTTTCAGCTACCACCCTGTTAGAAACTTATCTATTTATTATCATGACCATTAACTCGTTGTTAATAAAAGCATTTCTTACTTTTTACTTGTAAATATGTCTCGCCATTTCCTGCATTCGGATTTAAACTACCAGTCATCCCATTGCTTGCTGAACATTTGTAGATTCCCGAATACTCGTAAGACAGAGATGATAACTTTAATATAGGACTATTGCCAAGTCCGGAATGTGGCAATACTCCATAACCAGGCCAGATATGTTCCCAAGCTGAATAAGTATACGTATCCGGTACTCCGGATGGAGTACATTGTAACTCAGTATCTGTGTCATTTACCGTAACGTTGGAAGATAAAACAACTACATCGGGGGCATCTGAAAATTTACAAGTTCGACGAATGTTATCTAACTTTCTAACCGCTAATTACATTCTTATACATCTATTATAAAGACGAAAATTATTGCACAACAACGTTTTCCTTCTCATGGTTTCATGAACACATTATCGAAATTCATCATTCTTTAATGACATGCAACATTTATATCAAACATTTAAGCAAAGCTCGGTTGTTGGTATGGGACTGGTTGTGACTGTCACGAGATTTGTAAAATGCTGCATGATTTGTTACGAACGGTTCCTTAAGAACGCTAATGGATAATGAATAATAAGTTCAGTACAGTTAAACTAAAGATCAAATACCTTAATGATGTGGGAAATACTGTAGTTTGATCAAACTATTGTCTTTGGGAAGGACCTATCGGCTTGCATTATCGGTAAGACATAGGGGATGTTTTACTTAATGCGTTATGTGTGCAAATGTACCCTCAGGAACACGTAGGCCAATCTTTAAAAAACGATGTTAGATGGAAAAGATCTTGGCAATTCAAGTATAAACACGAGGTCTATCTTACGTGTTATGTTTATACCAAAAAGTACATTTTAGATAAGGTAATGTTTTTAGAAAAGACAAGAGCTTAAGATTATTACAGAAGGTATTTGAACCACAAACGAAGATGAATCATTAACGCTGGAATTAATCATTTTACTTACATTTAACAAGTAAAGCCGTTTCCTTTTCATCAGAGGGTTCATGTTCATTGTTTGCAGCACACTTATAAGTGCCTGCATTATTTCTGTTTGTTATATTAATACGATACTCGAATAAACTATCCGAAGTAATGGTGCCACCAGCAGACAAAGCTACGTCGTTGTAGTACCATGTCACAGTTGATTTAGGTTTTGAATTAACTGTGCATTTCAGTATTGTAGTATTGCCTTCTTCTACTTCTTTGTTACCTGAGATTGTAACAATAGGATGATCTGAAATGAGAACAAGTGAACAAATAATGTTTTTGTTTTTATTTCTGACTCAGTATGCAACAACTTTTTTAACAAGCGCATGCAACACAAGTAATTTTGTTGCGTTCAAATTTGACGAAGTTACGATGATGAACTTTCTTAGAAGTCTTTGTGAATATCGGTTTATTACCGAGGGCATTATGACGGGTACAATAGTCATTAAAATTCAATCTTACCACATACTTGTTTCCCTGCCCACCAATGCTCGACCTTGATTTTAATTTTATCATTCAATCATTCTGTGTAACTTTAATTATGATCAAATCAATACTGTTGCTGGTATAGCGGACACTAAGCGTTAGCTATTGTCCTGTTCTTGATTTAAAGTTCCCGACGTCAACAACTTTTTTGTTCTTAATTTGCGAAAGTAAAGGAAAATACATTTATCTAATATTTCAGCGGGAAAACAATTATATACTAGCTAACTTTCGACGTATTTTTTATTTTATACAAATCCGGTGACAAGGCTACATAACCAAGATAAAGCTTGCATATATGTCAAGTTATTAACACCTGCCGGTGTTACTCGGAGTACACTTCGAAAGCAAACATCCACGTTCGTGCACTGAAATGTTTACATCGAACTAGCCGAAATAACATACGGTTGGCCAGGTAGAACTTACACAGAAAGAACAACAGGGTAGAAGGGTAACTAATTACCATACAGTGGATGTATCATCCAGTTAGTGATACCGTGGGTTTTTTCCGCCATTATCTTCAGTTATAGAGCAATTTCGGTTAGTTAATTTTTATGAATATTTGTTTGGAGCATAACTGAACACCATACGCCAAATCCACATTTTACATATATATTGCTACTGTATGATGTCCGAGAACTTTAACTTATGACTGAACTGAACCGGTATGTTATAAACAAAGTATTCTGGGAAATATCAGTTATTTTTGAGACAAATATTGGCCATATGGGTGTAACCATATTTAACCTAGCGCTCCTTTTTATCCCCAGGCCACAGATTCCACTTGACCAATGTATCTAGCTGAACAATCGTAGCAACCTTGCTCAGTACTTTGGTGAATATTGACAAACAGTTGATGCCGGAGTGCTTGTCACTGGGATATTTATAAGATTTGACGTAACAACCATTTGAGCCATTCAGACCGCATTAACAAACTTTAGTGGTGGTTGTTAGAAATATTACACGATTGTTTATGAAGGTTAGACCTCGTGAGTTCATTTTCGTTATGAACCGATCTAATTCTACAGAAAGAGCTCACAAGAGTGTCCCGTGCGTAGACACCTCGGTTCTGTGATAAGACATCTCGGAGCCAAAACACAGTACTTGTGAAAGTAATAAAGCTGAACAATAAATGACACAGCTTTGCATACAAAACGGCTACATAGATGTTCTCAACATATTCTGTATTCTGTATTCTCAACACAGCAAATTATCTACTTTAGAAAGTGAAATGGTTTACTGAGGTCTGGCCTATTGGCAAACTTTTTACACCGCCTATACTATGTTCGAATCAAGGCAAACATTCTGAGTTACCTATAGGAATTTAGGGTCATTACTGTGGCCACTACAGCTGAAAGCAAGAACTATTTGCGACAAAAAACGAACAAACCTTTAGATGACGGACGGACACTTATGTGGTCAAATTAGCTGATCATCATAAGCAAATTCAGTCGGTAACATATGGCAAATGAAAGACATTTTTATTGGAGCTTGTTAAATTAATTGACTTATGTCGGAACAAAGATATCTGAAGACAATGCACGAAATACTGATATAAATCATGTATAAATGTTATACATTATATAGGATTTCTTAGTCCATTTAAGTTCGCCACATTTATCTACATGGGAGTACGCGTGTTTATAAATGTTGTCGATGCGTAATTGTGGGGCTAAAAGGTTTAACTCTACAAGGGACTACCTGTCAATACTATTTAGTGTGTGTTAAAGTTATCTGATATGCCAATACAACTTCTCTTTATCACAGAGTTTATAGAGAAGATTGAACAATTAACTTGGTGAACAAACTATTGGCTATTTGTCAAAAGTATTTGAATAGGATTCTGTGTAAGGAACCTTGTTTGTATTGCCTTAAATATTTTTCAGATAATCCACAATAGGGCGCTTTTACTTCTTCAAAAAATAATGAATTCTTTTAAATACTCATCTGTATGCCATTGTAAACCATGCTAGTAAGCTTGAAGTTCTTTTCTATTGAAACACACTTTAGTATTATATATTTTAAAGTTGAAAATAAAAACTTACACAGTAAGTCCAAAGTTTTTGTTTCGCTTTGCACTTGAAGCTGACCTTCTCTACTGTTATTCACTTCACAATACACTATTTCACCATCCATTCTCCGAGTGGGGGCAAATTCAAGGATCTGTGACGTCACTACACCATTAAAGTCACCATTCGTCTCTTTGACAGAAGCTGGATTGGGAATTTGTTCTCCACCCCTGTGCCATGTTATTGTTGACTTTGGGTTTGACGTTCCGG